>CAJVGC010000590.1:7003750-7098358 GCA_910822075.1 Senecio squalidus | reverse complement strand
TTTGATCAACTGAACCTCTTGCAAACCCGTTTTTGTCAAGAAATCAGAGAGCGTTCCATACCAAGCTCTCGGGCCTGGTGAAGACCATATAAGGCCTTGTTGCTTGTACACGTGATCAGGATGTTCGTAATCCTCAAAGCCCGGTGGCTGCGCGACATAAATGTCTTCACGTATCTCGCCATAAAGGAACGCGCTCTTCACGTCAAGTTGATAAACCTTGAAACGCATGTGGGAAGCGAATGCAAGAAATAGCCGAATTGATTCCAAACGAGCAACCGGTGCATAGACTTCATCGTAGTCTAGACCTTCTACTTGTTCGAAACCTTGAACAACCTAACGGGCTTTATTCCTTACAATTTCGCCTTTGTCATCTTTCTTAATCTTGAATACCCCACTTCGTCTTCAATATCTTTTCCCTCCTTGGAGCCTTGACCCTTTCCACACATGCAACTTTCGAACTGTGAAGTTCTTCTTGCATTGCTTCTACCCAGAACGGATCATCTAGTGCAATGATGACGTTCTTCGGCATCTATTTGGGATAGAAAACATGCTTCGAAGACCTCCAGAAGTGCAGGACTAGCCACGAATTCATCCAGGTGGTGCTGGACGTTCTTTTCTCTCACAGATCTCCTCGGAGTGATAACATTCTCTGCTTCTTTTCTTTCCTTCATCACCTTCATTTCTGTACAACCTCCTGATTAATCACATTTTCCAAGACCGGACGCTGGAATTTCTAATTCATCAGAAGTGGAGCTGGATTCGAAACACCAGCAGTAGAGGCTGAGGAGCGCTTTCGATGACATTAGATCCCCTCTTCAATAGTTTCTTCAATCTCAGGTGCATCTTGAAAGTCATTGTTTTCACTCTCTGAATCATCTGATGCAGCTTCTGATGCAGCTTCGGATGCAGTTTCAGATGCAGTTTCAAAGGTTGGAGAGTCTGGCCGAACCGTAGCTTGTTGAATAGCTGGAAGGTCAACGACGACCCTAAGCGGAATCGGACCAGATGAAGTGGACGTTGATGCATCTTCAGTTTGAAATTGATTAAAGGATGTATCATCAAATCCTCCCCCTTGCATCACGACCGCTTCATGTCTTGCAACCGGAATGGAGGCAGTAGGGAAATCAATGTTAAACGACTTAAATAACGAATCATAATCGAAGAAGTGTGCCGGACCATCACCCGGTGTAGGTGGAGTATACCGGAAGCAAGTCACCTCATACGCTTCTTCAATTGTACCCGTCGTCTTATCAAATACCCTTTTACTGGGAGACTCAGCTGAATAACCAAGAAAGTATCCAGGATGCGTCTTTTCACCAAACTTGGAGATCCTTTCCTTGGTGATCATGATCTCACACGGGCATCCGAATGGCTCGAGGAATTGCAGATTCGGCTTCCTTTTATTGATCAATTCGTAGCTCGTCTTGTTATGACGTTTGACCAAGGAAACACGATTGAGGACATAGCATGCCGTATTAACTGCTTCGGCCCAGAATGATACTGGCAGTTTAGAGTCCGAAAGCATTGTACGGGCAGCTTCGATGAGAGTCCTATTCTTTCTTTCTGCAACTCCATTTTGTTGCGGAGTTCGAGGAGCGCTGTATTGGTGAGAGATACCCTTAGAGATACAAAACAGCTCCATGTTGTTGTTCTTGAACTCCGTGCCATTGTCGCTTCGGATAGACCTGACCTTTAACTCGAGGAGGGTTTCTAGTCGAAGAAGGAGAAACTTTAGTCGTTCAGCCGTTTCGTCCTTCCTCGCTAGGAAGAAAACCCAAGAGAATCTCGAGTAGTCATCCGTGACTACCAAACAATACGATTTCCCGCCTTTGCTCTTTACACTGACAGGACCGAAGAGATCCATGTGCAGAAGTTCCAATGGAGTCAAGATAGAATTCACCAACTTTGACGGATGTGGTTTCTTATGTTGCTTGCCCTTTACACATGATACACATGAATCCGTCATTGCAAAGCTCATCTTGGGAACTCCAGTAACAAGCTCGTGCTTCACCAGATAGTTCATTCTTCGAAAGTTAATGTGCGCCATTCTTCGATGCCACATGATTGACTCCTTCTCCGTAGCTTTAGACACCAAACAGAGATGCTCTTCCGTTGATGTAGCCTTAGACATATCCAGATAATAAATGTCGTTGACTCTTGGAGCAGTAATAATCACCCAGTATGGATCAATCACAAAACCTTCTCGAAGAATCATGCACTCTTTGCTTGTGAATAGCGTAGAAAACTTCTGATCGCAGACTTGCGAAACGCTTAGTAGATTATGTTTTAACTCTTTGACGTAGTTTACATTCTGAAAGGATACTACGCCATTAGAGATACTCCCCTGTCCCGTTATCCTTCCACCCTTTTCCCCCGCAAACAGAACATTGCCACCATCAACCGTAATGTGATCGGTCAACAGATGACAATCTCCCGTCATGTGCCTGGAGCAACCACTATCGACACACCAAATATTCTTTCCGTTCGGTCGCTTAGATCGCCCCTGCACATTAAAGATGAGGATTAGTTTTTAGTGGGGACCCAAGCCTTAACAGACTTGGGTCGTCCATTTGCGTCTAGAATGACCGCATCAACCAATTTTGAATCTTTTTGATAGTTGGTTGTGGTTGATGTGTCACTCTGACGTTTGGGTGACCTTTGGTTTTCTTTAACAGTCAAGATTTCTTTGGGGCCGGACTGGACTTGGGCTGAAGAAGTATCGACTTTGGAGATTAGTCGATCCTTCTTAGGGGATACTTTACGTTTCAGGATTAATCCTTGCAAACGCGGACAGATTTTGGCAATGTGGCCCTCGTTTCTACAGTAGTAACAAGTTCTCGGATCATTTGACATGTCCATTTGAGATTGAGAAGTTTGAATCTTCTCGTTTTGACTTGCTACATGAGATACAGTACGAGGTGGAGCCACGTATGGAACACGAGGTGGTGCCACATATGGAACACGAGGTGGTGCCATGGTCTGTGGTCGAGAAATAGTTGGTCTGGACACCTTGGGAGGGAAATTTGTAGGCTTAGAAGAAGAAGCCACTCCCGTAGTGAATATCTTATCCATGGGTGTTTGGACTGTGATAGTAGGTTTGGTCGCTACGACTTTCTCCTTACCCTTGGACGAAGATTTTGACTCAGACTGTTTTGAAACACGTTTTCCCTCACGCACTTGAAGATTTTCAAATTTCTTATCCATCTTAGTGATAAGACGGTTTTCAAGGCGTTGAAGGACCTTTTCAAAAAGACTCTCTTGTTGATCAGTTAAGTTTAGGTCTTTAAGGTCGGTCAAATCTTTAGATTTTTGATCGGGGCTTTTCAAAGTCTCTTTAGACTCAATTTCACTAATACATTCTTCTGGACCAGTTTCTTCGGCTTTGGGAGCCTCAGAGGTCAAAGAAGCAGATTGAGTTATCTCTACGGACGAGCCATCTACTGGGATAGGGGTGAAATTCATTGGAGGGGGCATACTAGAATACCCCAGTCCACCCTTATCCTTAGAGTTCGTCCGTTGAGATTCGATCAACTGAGCCAAAATCTCTTTAGAGTTTGCAATTGCAGCTAACTTTGCCTGCAGAGTATCAATTTCACTCTGTTTCTTGGCAACATTTAATTTTTCAGCTGCATAAGCATCAGAGAACTCTTGGATTTTCGAAATGTGTCGAGTAATAACAATTTTTAAATCAGAGATTTCAACTTGTTTTTCTTTCTTAAAAGTAGTCAAAATTCTGTTTTCTTTACACAAGGCATCATTTCTTAATCTAAAATCATTAGCTTCGACACTTAACTCTCTAGCTCACTGCAGTTAGTACAAACCGGAGTGAAAGGATCGAAATCTACCTCAGGTTTAGAAGAAGCATCTGAAGTAGAGGCCATTAGTGCAAAGTTATCCATCCTTGGAGCGATATCCTCATAGGCATTCCAGTCTACCCGGTTATCCACAGCTATGAGTGCACTTGCATCCTTTTCTGCATCTTGAATTCGGAGATTCCTCGATGCTGGACCTTGATATCCTCCTTGTTGATAGCTTCTTCCTTGATGGGAGGCTTGACCTTGTTGACCATATCTCTCTCCATGGTCATGTCGAGTGTCTTCACGAGAGTGTTGACCACATTCTCGAGCAAAGTGTCCGTAATTATTGCATTTAAAACACTTAACTCGCGACTTATCAAAGCCCATCCCACTTTTCCTATCGCCACCAACAAACTTCTTTCCCGTGCGATTTAGAAACCCTTTAATCCGCTTCGTCAGCATGGCCATATTCCATCTAATATCCATTTCATCCAAATCATCGGGATGAACCTGCTCATAGTCTTCCTCGTTGAGAGAAGAGCAAGCAATCCTGCCATCGATCAAATCGTTGTATGCAGCTACGAAGCATGATTGTAGACGATCAGGCTCTACATTCTGGGAACTAGATTGTGGCTTTAGGAGGGGAGCCGCAAAAGCCGTATTCATCTCCCGTCTCGAAGAGCAAGTTCTACATGCAGAACATGAGGGACATAATGAATCGGCTGATCTCGATACTTGAGGACTATCTTGAGCATTCGGGAAGTTGAGAGTCGGAGGTAAGTAACTGGAGGATGAAGGTATTCTGGTTGAGATATCCGAGAGGAAAGCAACTCCCGCATTATCCCTTAGTACCTTCTCAGCAAACGAATTGTTACCATAAGCCTTTTCTTGCATTTGCAGATTGGCTATACGAAGTTTGTCAATGAGATCCTCAAAGGTGTAATCTCTCAACTCCGGTTTATCTTTCAGAAGAAGCACACGAAATTCCCAGTGTGCCGGGAGACTATCCAAGAATCTTAAGTTAGTCTGGATCTTGCTGAACTCAACTTTTAATTCGGAAAGATCATTTATCAAACGACTAAATCTTGATATGAGCATATCAAGAGTCTCATTCTCTCCGCATTTGAAGTTATCAAATTGTCGCCTCAACAAATCCGCTTTAACTTCTTTCATTTCCTCCGTTCCTCCATACCTCTTCGCGATGGCGTTCCAAAGATCGTGAGGATTATCGATCATTCGGAAGATAGCTCTCATCTCATCGGTGAGACAGAACTGGATGGTACCCAAGGCTTTCTGATTTTTGAGAAATTGAAGTTTCTCATCGTCAGTGTAAGTAGATGAAGCCCTATAGGTTTTAATACCGGTGGCTGTGTTGAGGTCATGGGGAGCTTCATACTTCGTGAGAATAGGAGCCCATATACCCGGATCAGTACACGCGACAAACGTTCTAAAACTCATCATCCAGTCTTCGATACTCCGGTTCGGGTTGTACATCGGAGGAAGTTGAGGGTTACGGCTTGCCTCCATGTTGAACAAATTAGCATTCGTAGCTAGAGCCATCTTAACTTCACACAAATTTCAAAGATCTTCAGCTAACAGATACCCAAAAATCTAACCTAACACCTACCTAAACTTTCCAACGAAAATCGGGCAGCGTAACGGCTTGAAAACAAGTAAACGAACGATTTCAGAACACCAATTACGTGCACGAAATTAGGACTTACGTGCACGAAATAGAGAATATCGTGAACGTAACTTGCAACTTACGTGGTCAATTTCGTGATAAATTCCAGACTTACGTGAACGTAAAACTCAATTACGTGAGCGTAATTAACGAATTACGTGCAGACTTCCACAATTTCGTGACAATTTCGTTGCAGCAGCAAAAACTTCACAAAAATCGCCGTAAACGTGAAAATACTCAAAACTAGGTGCCCAACTTCTGCAGATATCAACTACTAACTACTATGGATGTAATATCTGAACCCCAACTCCAAACTCCGGCTAGAACGGCCTAGATCTAAAAATCCCGAAATAACCTAAATTACTCCAAAACCTAGATCTCTTCCAAATCAGCCCAAATCTTCACCAAACAGATTCAAAGACCTCTATAGCAAGTATAGAGGCTCTGATACCACTTGTTGGTCGCCTAATCTCGGACCTCCTTTGAATCCTACAACAACTAATTGCGGAATAACTAGTATATGTATGAAAACGGTGAAGAACAAGAGATATAATCAAAGGATTGATTCTATTAAGCTTACGTGAATGTTTACAAACACGAATAGAACCAAGAACACTCGATTACAACACTTTAACACTCAAGAACACTAATTACGTGACCTATGACCTAGCTCACGTAACTCTCTCTGATGTGACTGCACTTTTACTGTTCAACCACGCATTTATGATTTCGAGACTGCTATTTATACTGTCCCGAAACCCTAGAAGAGTTACGCTCACGTAACTCTTGGAGGAGAGTGCACGTAACTCAAGAGTTACGTGCACGAAACTCAAGAGTTACGTGAGTGTAACTCTTTCACTCGAACGTAACTTGTTCGTAAATGCGTTTGGACTTTACAACTCGATCTAATTACATACTAACTCTACGACACGTTCTAATGAATACAAATACAGACAATAATGCTCCAACACATATTAAGTAAATAAAAGTTTATTTGTTCAGCTATAAATAAAGAATTAATTAGGTAACTAAGAACTTTTACCCATGACTACAACTAGTTTTTGCAAACATACTTTAATATTATTTGTCTAAAATATTCACGTACTTTTAATTTTGTCCGAGTTAGGCAAAAACTATTTTTTTTCTTGTCTTAATTGTTCATTAAAAGTTTGAATGTTGTTGGCCCATTTGATTTATCGTATAACCAGATAACCAATAACACCGCTATTGAATTATATTTTAACCACTGTTTTTGCTATAGTTTGGAGTCTATGGAAAGCGAGGAACAACTTCATTTTTCAGGCGGTAAAACTCCTTGCTTCCAAAATTCAAGAAGACATCCAAGCAATTTCATATTTGTGGACTATGTTGCACGGACTCGGAAACGGGAACCCGAAACGGAAACGATACGGGAACGGGAAACGGGAAAAATCAAAAAATCCCGATACGAGAACGGCATAGAAACGGCAATTAAAAACTATAAAAAAATAAAAATATACTAAAGAAAATCCAAAATAGATTCATGTAAATTGTCAACTTCAAAAATACTACATCTTTTAAATGTAACTAATTGTCAATAATTAACTCATTTTCCAATTCCGGTTCATCTAATGAAAGATCGGCAAACTCCAAGAAACCTACATCTTCCATTGAATCAAAAGCATCTCCACCCACATCCCACGTCTTTACATCATCATCCAGATTCAAACCCTAAAGTAACTGCATGAAAACTTCAAAAAATTTCGAAACGGTCAACGAAATTGCATCGAAACGGTCAAGGAAACGTTTCAAAAAAGCCGAAACGTTTCGGCCCCGTTTCCGTTTCGGAACGGGCACGACACCCTTCTGGGCGTTTCGATGCATCAGAGTTTGTGGATTAAGAATAGAATAAAAAAGCTTAATGTTTTATGAGTGTGAGTGGTGTTGCTCACAAAAATCTTCAGGTATAAGTTATAATGTTGTGATGCAATCGTTTTTTCTTGATGCTAGCTTCTTGTTATCCCCTGTTTGTTTACATGTACTTCGGATATCTTCCAACGTCTTGAATAAATTTTCCATATAGTAACAATAATTTTAGGTGCAATATGTAATAATGCTCAACAATATCAATCACGTGTCTAATAAGTTTTTGTTTTTTTGTTTTTAATTATTTATGAGGTTACCAATGTTTTCTAGATCGACTAAAATTTGCATAAAGATGAAGGAAAATAAAAGAAAAAGTTATTTGTCGAATATGCTTTTTAGTCTGCAGTTTACATCCCAAAATACATAATGCCAAGAAAGTGGGCCTTATATATACATATTTTTAATGTATATGTATATATGGTTACATACTTGTCAGAAAGTGTGATAAAATTGCAATTTTACAGTTTGCACTAGGATGGGGAGGTCATGGGACATGTTAATGAGGCATGGATAGACTTATTGAAAACAAAAGGATAATAAAAACAGAGATAATTGTTAAACTATGAGCTTATTTAAGAAAGACACATTGTTAAACGATGTCAATTTGTTTTCTTTCCTTTAGATTTCTAATAGGTTTAGTTAGAACAATTTTGCCAAGATAATACAACACAGGATACATGAAGCTTGTGTTTGTGTTTGTGTTGAGATCATAAAACTACACACTTGAAATCAACGAACGTGTAGAAACAAAAATTACCCACGATACTTTATTTTTAACAAACTCCCTTTTCTTATTGTGTTTGATTTGATACACCTCTCATTCTAAAATAACTACTTATGGTCATGTTTTATACCTTTTAATGAAAAAGCATGTGATCTGCAATCATCGTATTTACAAATAGTAACACAACTTAACCTAGATACAATATCGTAGGTGAGACGATGTACGTAACGAACAATTGGTTATTGGTTACTTATTTAACAGGTTGAAAACTAAAACTAGAAATAACACCATTAAAAATTGAGAAAGCTTAGATAAATGTAGAGGTGTACACGAAACCTTCAAACTAGACCAAACTGGCCGAACAAGTTTATAAGGTCCGGTTTGGGCGGTTTTAAAAGGTGAAATACGGCCGGCCAATTTATAAAAGTTGAAAATCAGTTCACCCGGTCCGGTTTGCAGTTTAAAATGAAAAACCGGCCGATAAAACTGAACCGACCATATATATATATATATATATATATTTTATAATATAAATTTGATTTATCATAAATAAAATAGGATATAACCATTAATACACTTATATTATGTAAGTTAAATATGTTTGGACACATAATATATAAGTCTAATATTTGTTTTTGTTAAATATTAAAAATATAATCTTTATGCCGTTAGATAGGTTTTGTAAAAGATGTTCTAAAATTATATAGTTTATTTAGATAAATACTTGTTTAATTTAAAATTTGCTTTATATTTAATAGAAAAAAAAGTAACTTTTTTTAATGAATATAGAGTTGATTGGAGATATAAAAAAAATAAAAATATAAAAAAGACGGTCCAAACCGACCGGATTGAACCAGTTTGGATGGTCTGGCCGAGCCATACAAACCGACCAGTCCAGTTTGTATTTTTACGAAACCGTATAATCTGATCCGGTCCATATTTTCTTTGTCAAAAATCGTCCAAGCCAAACCGTGTACATCCATAGACAAATGGAAAGAACCACTTCGAAGTTTCTTGTTTAAGAGAAAGTTGCTTAAAATGTTGTTTTTATCTAGATCAAGTTAGACATTTTAATATTATATCAGGGATAGTCAAGTCTTAAATAAGACAAGAAGAGGTGTTGGGTGCGCATTTGTTTAGGAGATTGGACAATGAACACAACAGTAAATTTTGTCAAGTAAAATGTAAGGTTAAAGATAGGAGTTCACATTTTAATTTTTAGTTTTTAAACAATAAAGAATTAATTTATTATATACTTATACCTGCAAACGAATTTACAATATGACTTGAATTAGCATGTATTAATTCAATAATTGTCCAAACTGAATTTGATAGGAGTTTACTGGGAATAATAATAATAATAATTATAATAATAATAATAATCAATATCTCTTCACTATTTAATTGATAATTTACTCACCACAATTTGCTTTTAGTTTGAGTACAAAAGTGAGTAGTATATCTTTTGGATGTACAAATATAATCAAAAAAATGTGTAACATTAATTAATTTTTTTGGAGACCTGAATCTGTTTTACCTATCGAAATTTATGGGAAGATTTGATAAATTTCCTCATGATTAAACTCGTATGGTCAAAGATGAAATGGAAATTAAGCAAACAAATACATATAACAAATAATGGAAAATGATTTACAACAACCAGTAATGATTATACTACGATGGTCAATTTTCCATCACGAATTTTCTTTATTTTGTTAAAGACTTTTCCAATAAAGGAAAATTCTTACAATGCCTCATTTCCCATAATTCAATTATTTGTATTCAACATGGAATATTTCTTATCTAACCTTGACTCATTAATAGGGTACCAAAAAAACGTAAAGAATTTGGTAACTTCCTAAACACTATTTTACTTAAAATAAAGCGTATCTTAAATGGAGATCGATAATGATACACATACTATTTTTGCATATTATCTAAATATCATTATCAATTGATACCGACTGAACACAAACAGTTTAGTATTCGGTACCACATACAAGTTCCAACATTTCATTAACGAGTACCACTACTACCACTTTTATTTGATATATTGTTTGGTACCGAGCCGGTTACGGACGATGCATATCATGACAATTCTCGTTACATGTTGGGTCAAACGCTATTGAACATATTTGATATCGTGCAAATATCCTTCTCCCTTCAACATAATACCTCCTCAACCAATTTTAATTGCCGGAAAAGAACAAAAATCACAACTTCCTTAGAAATAGTAACCCAACTGCCAGAATACTCGTTTGAATACTCCATCGAAAAACTAAATAAAAGCAGTAAAAAACGTGCTATTATGCCTTGTCGTAAATCTGAGGTAAGCTCTTGCCAGTTAAACTTGAGAACACCTCACCGAAAATTAAATTTCCTTAGCCGTAAAAGATAACTCGTCGGAGTCACAACCTGCAGGGAAGAGGAGAGATCAACGACAGAGCTACTATCTACTAGTTGTTTATTTTGTTCAAAATGATAAAGTGTCAACACTTGGTTAAATTCGGATAAATCTAATCATATCAACAAGAATCGAGGACTCGATAAATTTATCATACGACCGTGAGAACTACGACAATATAAAGTAACACAATAAGTTTCATTCTAGTCGACATATCGGTTGAACGCGCTATAGTGTTAGTCACGATATCCTTAGTTCTCATGTCAAGATATTGTTAATTCTTGTTTTCCATTTTCAAGCTTTCATATGAAGAACAATGGCAGATCGTTGATTAAAACTTGTAATCTTCAAATTAAACACATAAAGCTACAGATCGTCAATCTAAACTTGTTTAAACCAATTTGAAAACCACGAACACATTTTCAACCAAATTTAACGATTTGTTTCATAGGCTTGTCCGGAAATTCTGATTGGTTCATCTCCATTAATATCTGAGATAATCATTCAACTGAATATATGATTAGGTTTCAAATTTTTCTCTCAAAGTCTTCGTGACCAAGGTTAATTGAGCTTTTGCGGGGAACACTTCTAAAAGAGTAAATTACCAAAATAATCACCTATCACTTACACTTTACAAAAATAATCACCTAATTCGCGACGGATTTCTCGCGACATTTTTTTCGTCGCGAAATTACATATATTTTAACCAGACCAATAAAAATTCGACACGTTGTCGCGACACTATTCATTTCTCGCGTCAATATTCATTTTCGCGACGACGTGTCTGATTATTATTGGTCTGATTTTATTTATGTACTTCTCTCGACGATAAAGTGTCGCGAGAAATTCGTCGCGAATCAGGTGATTATTTTTGTAAAATTTAAGTGATAGGTGATTATTCTGGTGATTAATTCCTTCTAAAACTATTTAAGCCATTAATATCATCATTAAAATACTTATACTATGCTTTAGATCAAACCGGATATGAAAAACATCCTGAAAACCTAACAGGTGCTATTAAGATATCCCAACACTTAAACCCTGCCTTGAAACAACAATCTAACCATTTTTAATTTGCAAATGAAATGAATTTTACAATTCATAAGAAATACTTATGTAATTAGTAATCCAGATCTTGCGTGTGTAGCATATGGTAGTTCTAGAGCCCTAGTATAAATATCGTCGCTATAATAATTATAATTCTAAATAACCTGTTCATCTTTATACCACCGACTCATGCCAGCTTGCTCCACACCCATATTTTTTGGACAAATAATTTTCTGACTTGTGGTTAATTAACCTGTAGCAATTGACCCTAGTATCCTCCTGGCAATGGTCCATCTTCTTAGAGTACTCCTTTTGTTTCAAATAATTTCTTGTTTTTTCTTTCTTTTTCCATCATGGGTAATATGATATTACCATGGTTTACTCAGAACCACCATCACTATAGCCCATGCCACATCACCGCCTTATTCACCTCAAGACACCATTATCCCAAAGGTATATCTTAATATCTTACCGATATATGTAGTATTAAACAAAGTAATATATTTAATTGAGAATGGACTTATGAGGGAAAAGGGGGGTAGATGGGGCACCATATGTGGAATTTTAGTTAGGGTTTCAAGAAACCTAATATAATAATTTGTAATTTCATACCACCGTATATTTTTAGTCTATGCATTTTCTCCCATTGAACAAGACATCATATCTAGCTAGATATTTCATTCACAGAGCAAAATACAAACTATTATGGATTTTGAGGGGGGAAAACTTCAAAGTCTCCTCTTAGGCGAGCATGGGGGTGGCCGGTAATGGTGGCACGATGATACTCCATTACTGGCCCGTAGGAGAATTGCCGTTCCAAAAAAAAAAAAAAAAAAAAAAAAAAAAAAAAAAAAAAAATTCAAGATACAACTTGAATCAAGTCGAATGTGATCAATACAAAGTTTAAGTTAATATCATCTTATTCTTTTTGTTATATATAACCAACTTTGCTACTTTATTTACATTTAATGATGAAGTTAGGTGAAGGGACACTAATAGTTAAACAAGTTGATTACATATACTGACGATTTGTTTAAAATTCATTACATTTTCGTGCAATTTCCCTAGTTATTTAGGTAATCGCTAATGACATTTCTACGTTTACTCTATCTTTAAGGGAAAATTAATGTAATGATATTTTACCGGATTGTAATTGTATATAAAATGGACTTTATAAATTGTCGTTCTCAGTAACAAACTTTCATTTTGTTAACACTATATCTAAAATTGAGCTTGAAGTATTGTTAGTTTTTTAGATTAAACTTATTTATGGTCGTTTTCATAATTAAGTGTCATATATGTTATACCTATTATCATATATATTAATGTAAGAGAAAACAAAGTCAACGATTCTTATATATTATATTTATTTTAATGACATATATGTTTTAGATATCATCAATTATTGTGTTCAAATGACCAAATATGACATGTATGTATTAAAAATATACATAAATATTATATTCGATAATTAATGAGATTTTAAATTAGCTTTTATATTCTATATTAACAAAATAAATTTTTTATTATATATAACTAGCCGAAAACCCGCGCGATGTTGCGGAAATTAAAAGTTTTTATTCAATAAAATTACAATAAAGTTTGTTATAATAATTTGAGTATAATATTGACGTCTATTTTACAAATCTTATTTGGGGATATAAGGAAATACAAACAATTTATAAGTAGTAAAAAAAGCTCAAATCTTTATTTATTGAATTTATTTTGTAAATTTTATAATTGAAGGTTAGTGTGTTTTTAAAAAGATTAGTTGTTAAGAAAAGGTATAATAACAAATTAAATGAAGGATAATTTAGTAATTTTACTACTTAAAATTCAACAAAAATCTAAATACTTTATAGATAGTATAAATGACATATTTGAAAGTTTATTTTTGCAAAATGACAATTCAACGAAGTTAATTACATTTGTATGTAATTTTCTTATCTTTAATTCCAGAGTTAGTAGTGAAAACATATGCTTTAACTCCCTCACAAAAAAATTTTTTAAGTAACACCAACTTCTGTTGAATTCCTCTAAAATTAAAGTTTCTTATTTTTATTCATTTATTTATTAATTTTTATTTTATATATTTTATACTTTTGTAATATTTTGGAGTATTTGAAACTAAATATATAAAGCTATTTTTTTGGTCAAAATACGATTATTAAAGTTTTTCGAATAAAAATGATTTAATCTTGTATATCTAAATGTATAACTAATAGAGGATTGAACAATTCTTAGAGCGACACATAAGCGTATGTTAAAACGCCATGTGACAAAAAAAAATTCCAAAACTACATTCTAAAATAAACCTTATATATTAATAATCTTTATCAAAAACATATATATTGTTAGAATTATCCCTTTAATTAATATAATTATTAGAAAAATATAATAATATGTGTTTACGTTATTTGATATGATTATTTTATTAGTAAATATTTCTTTTTCTCTTCTACCTTCTAAATTGTCATAAATTATAATATAATTATTCATCATATTCTTATAATTAGCAAATCTTTAATTAATTTTTTTTCTTGGGAGAGTTAAACTTTATACATAGTAAATATATTATATTTATAACTTTTTTATAATATTTAATATTAACTTAATAAGCATACATCGTATGCATATTAAAACTGCATATTAAAACTAGTATTCATATAAAATACTATTTTTGTTCTTCTCTTTATCAAGAATTGAAGATAGAGTTAACTTTATTCTTGAACATTCCATGTGATGTTTTGAAAAGTCAAAAACAAGTTGGTCCATGTTTGCCCCAACACCTCTCCATCCCTACTTATAGATCATATAAAGTATATCATCCAAAAAAAAGAATCTGATATATCATGATGGCTAGCCATAAGGAACTTGTCCGTACAACAAGAAAACGGGTTAAATTTTAATAGATTTTAATACGCTTGTCATGTAGTATGGTCCAAAGAAAAGAAATTTTTCGGAAATAAGAATTTTGATATAATCATACATTTTTTTGTAAAAGACGACCCATTTATGAAAAATTATATATAGACTATAAACGGTCGATGGTAAATTAATCCACAAACTGTTGTAATTTAGGGTTTTGAATTAGATGATACCGAGAGTTGTGTGAACACTTTCTGATTAAAATATTTTAGTGGTATCCTTGAAATTAATGATCGGATAAAACTCAGAGGTCAAACCCGTATCCAACAATTGAGGTCAAACCGGGCATCACACAATTAGGGGTCGACCCCAGCCAGGGGCTCTGCCCCTTGGACCCCGCTATCGGGGGAGCTGCCCCCGAACCCCTGTCGTTTAGGGACTTCGCCCCTAAACAATCAAGATAAGTTCGAATAAGTATGCACTCCACACCTCGAACTTGTTCGATATTTATCAAGATTACATTGCTTAAACAAATTAAACACTTAAATCATATTGGTGACATAAATCACCAACAATACTCCCCCATTTACGTGTAATCTTGATTAACTTGAATTAAATTCATAACAAACAAACGGATGCATAAATGAAATGTCGTGACGATTGAATTTCACATTAGCATAAATTCAATTCATATAATCAAATATCAAGGGTGTTACTAAGAATTGAACCCTTTCTATTCATAGCGAATATAATGAAGAAAATATACACAACAATTTACACATTCATGTTCTAGCTTGACAACAATTTTTACTAGCTTATGTCCCATTCTTCAATAAGAATATCAAAGTTAAGTCCCACACTTCTTGAAGCAGCTAAACTTCATGCTTATATAGGTAGCTCTTTCTTCTTGCACCTGCACATGCAATTTTTCAAAAAACTATTAAGAAATATAATTTCAACCTAACTCACTTGCATTACTAAACACATACCTTGAGATGTAATATATAATGTGTTCCAATATTTCGATATTAAGTTTTCCACATTGAATTCAACATCTAATACTATATTAAATGGGAATTGGGTATCTTAATATGAAAGATTTCAAGTGGACTTTAAACTCATCCCTACAACCGCCTTGTGCACAAGATCTCTAGCTAACCCTTTGGTTAAATGATCGGCTAAATTCAAATCAGTTTTCACAAATTCCACAGATATCACAAAATTCATAATGATCTCACGAATCATGCTATGTCTAACACCCAGGTGTATAGACTTCCCATTATACACATGACTATAAGTCTTAGCCAAGGTAGGAGCACTATCACATCTAATAGATATGATGGATATCAGTTTGGGCCATAATGAAATTTCATAAATCAATCCCTAAGCCATTCAGCTTCCTTACCAGCTGCAGACAACGCTACAATTTCAGACTCCATCGTTGAATTTTTAATACACGTTTGCTTCTTGGGTGCCCAAGAAATAGCACCTCCTCCAAGAAAAAACACCCAACCACTAGAAGAGGAGTGATCCTCCATGTTAGTGATCCAGCTGGCATCAGAATAACCCTCTATCACTGAAGGAAATCCACTGTAAAACAAACCATAACTCATGGTTCCTTTTAAATACCTAAATACTTAATTTAAAGCTTGCCAATGAACTGAGCTAGGATTACTTGTATATCTACTAAGCTTTCCAACAACAAATGTTATATCAGGCCTAGTACTTATCATTACATACATAAGAGAACCAATAGCTCTTGAGTATTCAAGTTGAGACACTAGATGTCATTTATTAGGCAGTAGCTTAATAGTAGGATATGTAGGAGTACCGACTAGTGAACATTTCTCAAAATAAAATTTATTCAAGATCTTCTCAATATAATGAGATTGAGTAACAAAAATTCCATTGTTTCCTCGTTTGATTCTAATACCAAGAATCACCTCAGCCTCCCCCATGTCTTTCATATCAAAACTAGATGATAAAAACTTCTTGGTTGTTTCAACTTGGTGTATATCAGTACCAAATATCAACATATCATCTACATATAGACAAATTATAACTCCTTTGTCAGAGTTAACAAATTTGCTATATATACACTTGTCAGCATGGTTTATTGCAAAACCATTAGACAAGATCACATCATCAAACTTTTGATGCCACTGTTTTGGTGCTTGTTTAAGACCATACAACGACTTCTTAAACTTGCACACCTTATTTTCATTTCCAGGCATCACAAACCCTTCAGGTTGTTTCATGTAATTCTCTTCATCCAAATCGCCATTCAAGAATGCGGCTTTCACATCCATCTGATGAATAACAAGATTATGTATAGCTGCTAGAGCTAACAATAATCTAATAGTGGAAATTCTAGCAACAGGAGCATAGGTATCGAAAATATCAATACCTTCCTTTTGCCTAAAGCCTTGGATAACCAATCTAGCTTTGTACTTATTTATAGTACCATCCACTTTCATATTCCTTTTGAGGATCCATTTACAACCTAAAGCTTTGCATCCAGGAGGTAATTCAACCAAAACCCAGGTATCATTACGCATGATTGAATCAATTTCATCATGAATCGCTTCTTTCCAGAAATTTGCATCCCTTGATGCCATGGCTTCAGTAAAGGTCTTTGGATCTTCCTCAAAAACAAAACAATATTGGTGTTGAGACATATTACCATCTCTAGTTCCTTTAACTAGATATAGATGAAAATCAGATCCATAAGCGTGCTTGGGCCAGAGTAATTCCAGGATGGGTGACCCCTTGGGAAGCTCAACCAAAAGTAAATTCGTGAGCCTTGCTGGCAGAGCGGACAATATCCCGGTCATGAAAAGGCGGCGTGTTACAAGTGGTATCAGAGCCACTATTGTGACGTTTGGGATGGTGGGGCAAACCTCAACGAGGACGTTGAGTCCCAAGTGGGGGTGTTTGTGACACCTTAGGCAAATCCCACATCCCCCGTGCACAGAGTGATGCTGGGTAATGGGTATATGAGTAAACCTTTAGCCTTTAATGAAACGACGCGTTTTGGTGGCTACAGGCACTACACAGCTTTGAAACTCTGTAGTTAAGCGTGCTTGGGCCAGAGTAATTCTAGGATGGGTGATCCCCTGGGAAGCTCAACCAAAATTAAATCCGTGAGCCTTGCTGGCAGATCGGACAATATCGCGGTCATGAAAAGGCGGGGTGTTACATAAAATGGGTTAAATCGTTCATAAACCGCTCACAAACTGAAATCAGGATTTGATGGTAAGCACCCGGGAGGGTCGGATAGAACACAACTCGTGGCCCAGACGGGTACCCTTTGCTTCACAATCTGGCTCGAGCGGGTCAGGTCCGACCGAGCGGTTTTCTTCTACTTTGAAATTGTGCCCGACGGGTTTTGCTCTCCTGGATGAGAAGATTTCGAAAAGCAGCTCCAACCACCACCCGATGGGGTTGATTTGTTCTAACCTCCAAGACCCGGGTGGGTCCTTTAAGTTCAACTCCAATATAGACCCGGGCGGGTGTGACCTGGGTAACAACTATTCGCTTTTGTTTGTTGGCATTTCGAGCTTAGTTTCGACACCCGTTCTTCCACGTTTACTCGAGTACTTTCCAATACCTGAAAACACGTTTAAAAGTTATGAAGTACCATACATTCTAAGTGTAATTAGGAATCACAAATTGCAATTAAAAGTGCTCGTTAATGTACAAAGAGTCCAATGAATAATGCAAATAAACGTGCATAAAATGCATCTAACATGATCCATTCAAGAGTTTGTTCCTTGGAACAGACAGAACTATGAAAGTGATTTCGCGAGTACCCATCCAAGCCAATTAACAAATAAAATCATTTTTACCATTGTCTAGGTATTAAAGCAAGATGTCAACATATATTTACCGTGCATAAACTTTATAAAGGTTTATGAAATAGGACCATAAACTTTGATTTTAAAAGAGAATTAAATTATGAAACACTTCATAATTATAGATGTTTTCATGTCATGTAAGAATGAAACAACCACTCACTCTAACTACTAGAAAAATGAGTATCAGCCACGTAATTTAGCGAGTGAATATATCCGTCATAATTATTAGTGATTTCAGAGGGAATTACCGGAAAATTAAATACCGACGGAATTTTGAAAGAGTTTAAGGCATTAGCGACAAAATATCTGTCACTGAACATTCTGGAAAACCCTGTTTTATCCCGACCGAGGTTTGCGATTCCCTGTTTGTTAAAAATCTGTAGGTAACTGTATTTTATGAGGGAATTCCGACGAATTTTCCCTTGCCGAATGCATGTTTTCTTGTAGTATATGGTTTACAATATGATAAGCCTCTTTATAGGTTATAAACTTATTTTTAAAATCACCGTTGGAGATGCCTTATAACAATTTTTATTTTCAAATGTTTCTCAAGTTTGATATTTAATTTAAAAGCTTTTAAATTGAATAATAAGTTTTGTTACTCCGATTATGTAAAACTGGAAATGTTTTCTAACATTTAAACGTAAGAGTGAGTGTTGTACCTGTCCCGTACCGAACCGGTTGGTACCAGTTTGTTTTTGTAAGAAATTTTGGTACAAAATATCATACCGTAAAAACCAGTACGCTACTGATTGAGACCGGTACCATGGTACATTTGGTCATTTATTTACTCGTCTCTTATCAAACCGGCACCGTACCGGTTTTTTTTTTTTTTTTTTTTTTTTTTTTAAGTTTAGAATCAAATACAAACAATACGGTACAAGTTAATACCGATAACAATACATTACCGATAGTATGATACTTTTGTTCAACTCTACTTTACGTAATGACTTTTTGTATTAAACTACACATGTATAAATTATCTCTATTCATCTTCACGCCATTATTCATTATCTAGATTGTTATTTATTAAATAATGATTACAATGTGGGGATGTCGGCACCTGGGACGAAAATATATACTATTAATTTTATTATGCCTTTTACTTTATTTAGTTAAATACACACATCAACGAATGATTAGTTAAGTTAATCGAGTCATGCGACGTACAACGTCAAACAGAAAACGTAGTCTACATTAGCTGTTTATAGATGCTGAGGTTGTCCTTATGTATGTCATCTTAAACAATTACCCTAAACACAATTTATAAACAAAATATGAAGAAATAAATCAACATTGGAAACCAATATATCTTAGGAGTTGTGAACATGAAATATTAAATTTAAGTTAATTAGAACACGAAAAAAAGATTATTTGTGCGCATTTTATTCTACGCATTTCTTTAAAAATGCGTAGTATTTATAACTTTTTACTATATTTTTTAATTTATAATCACCTCATTAATCAGGTCTCGGAGGTGATAAACCATAAATATAATTTTTCCAAAGTCTAATCGTGTGTGTGTCCATCAACTTTCGTTTTCGTTAGAAATAGAGACCACCAAATTTAGTATCTAAAGGATAATAAATGAGAACCAATGCTTGCACGTTTATATTGTAATTGGTTCAATTTTTCTTTTTCTAATAAGTGAAAAAAAAAAGTAAAACAAAATCTATGATCGAAGTTAGTGCGTCAGAATCTACTCCACCGACGACTTCCTCTCAACCTTTTTTCCTTATTTTAATATTTTTGTATCTATCTCTTTGCTTTTAAATCATTTTCTACAATAACTCCTTGTTTAAAAATATCACTATAATAATATAAATCGATCAAAGTTTAGTTGATGGGATTCTAGTTAAATTTTATAGTGTTCGTTCCTAATAATCATTGTCATCAGCTATTCATTATGTTAATTTCAATACATATTGTATATTCCATTCATTATTTAAGGTATCATGAAACATATAGCAGCAATTTATTCATTACAAAGTTGTGTTGAGCGATTTTAATTGTGGTAAATGACATAAATTCGACCATTCAAGAGTTAGATGTTAGAGGTACGAAGGATGTCGATTAGCTTTCATTAAAACCTTCATTAAAGTTAATAATCGAACATTTGAAAAAAAAATTCTTTGAACTAAATTTTCAAATGTTGTATGTTCGATAACCTAACATATGTAACCAAATTCAGTTCCATGCTTTATAAGCTACAAAATATATGTTGTTTTGGATTATATGATTTCCAAAGTAGAAGATAATTAATAATTCATTTTAATATGACGTTTGATTAAATGTATACATTGCTTTCAACAGCTTTAAAACGGTGAAAATCGACAGTCAATGATAATATAATATGTATGATGATTCGGTACTAAAAAACAATATGTACCTTCTTATCTCAAAATATTTGTTTTGAAAAATTATAGAAAAAAAAGTTAAATGTATAATTTATTTTAACGGATAGCTAAATGATAACTTCGACCATTTTTATACTAACTCCTTGAAATATGCAATAATTTTATAGAAGAAAACCATTATAAAAGTATTTAGAGTGAATATTTTATACAAATAAAAATAAAAAGATAAATATGTATTTTACGAGATAGTCATTAACCAAAACATTACCAACAACATCCTATTGGTTCCAAGGCAATCAAAATATTTGCTTCTAAATTTGAGACGAGTATGTAGTCACATTATGGAGTATATAACAGGAATTTGTTTAATCAAGCCGCCAGCATGCCAGATATTTCTTTAATAAACCAACATGTTAGAGATAAACCGTCGGCGAATCTTATCGGTCTTTTTATCAACTTTTATTTAAGTATTAAGAAATCCACATCAATCCCTCGTCATTATGAACTCTCGTTGTGAGATTAGTGTCTTAGTGATATACTCTGATTAAAATATGGGTTAAAGTTAGGCTAGTAAATTAACATGAAATTAAAGTTTAATATATAGTTTATGAACCGTTTAACAAAAAGTTTGTTTATATTCCTTTCTTTTTTAAACAAGCCAATACAATCACAAATTTTATTCGTTTAAGTAAATGAACAAACATAAAAAATATGGTATTTATTTTCATTCGTTTAAGTTCCATTCATTAATATTCGTATATTCTGCTTAACTATATAATATATATAAAAACGATATTATATAGTTATTATTTTTTCTTGGTCAAAATTCAATATATATATATATATATATATATATATATATATATATATATATATATATATATATATATATATATATATAAAGTCCCAAATTCGTAAAAAGTCGAGTAAGGATTGTGGCATTGACTTGTGACAACTTTGGAAAAAAAAAATATATTGTTTTAATAAAAAAAATAATATTGTTTTAATAAAAAAAATTATATTTTTTATAAAAAAAAATCGAAAATATTTTTCTCGGGGAGAACAAAAAATTTTTGGTTCAAAAAAAGTTATGCACGAAAAAAATATGATGCACACCTATAATGAATTTTTATCTATGCATCATAGTTGAATATATTAGCTACGCATCATGCCACGTCACTGTCATGTCATCGCCACGTTATTTGTGCATCGTATTTTTCCATCATATGTGTGCATCATATTTTTTGTGTGCATCATAAGACGTGGTAGGCTTACTTGGCAAATTTAAGTACATCTTGTGACTTGACATAACTTTTTCGTGTGCATAACTTTAAATGTCACCTAAGTATACCCCAGGTCATTCCCACATTCCTTCCTCGACTTTTTACAAATTTGGAACTTTTTATTTGATCTTACTCCTATCTATATAAGGTTTATTGGCGGGCCCTCCCAAACCAGTGTCACTTTTGTGACCGACCGATCCAGTCTGCACGAAGTCTTGGTCCCGTTAAAACATCCATGTTGAGAGAGGCACGAGCATTGATAGAAAATTTTCCTGGGATGTCACTCACCCTAGTATTAGGTTTCGAACCCGTGACTTCCCACACAAATGTGACATGTGATAACCATTGATGCAAGCCCCAAGGTATATATATATATATATATATATATATATATATATATATATATATATATATATATATATATATATATATATATATATATATATATATATATATATATATATGAACCATAAAAACCATTTTATAACAAATCATTTAAGATAACTCACTTCATTTTAAAAATTAAATATTTTTTAAATTCTAAACTTTTTCGAAATAAAAAACATACTGTTAGAACGGGTATTTAATTCTCTTTCGGAAAAATATAAACCTTTTTAATTTTGACGACTTTTTTATTTTTTATATACATTGCGTGTATAAACAAATGAATACCACCATATACACCTTTGTATACATATGTATTTAGTGGTGAATATATGGTTAAAAATATAGGTTACGAACTAGTTAATACACCGGTGAATAGAAATATATTCAGTTGTATATACATATGTATTCATTTATGAATATAAGGTTCGAATGTGTTTTTTGACGAATTTAGTATATACATTTGTGAATATACTGAAACCTACCAAAAAAAAGAAAAGAAAAAAGAATCCTCAAAAGTATATGAAGTGAGTATTCGTTAAAAAAGGAATTAAATGTTTGTTTTAATGGTGTAATTAGTTTTCCATAAAACATTGTTATACTCTATATAAATTAATTATGAATTTAAAGTGCGTTAATAATTGGTTAAAAAATGGTTATATGTTTTCTAAATATTTAATATTTCTATTTGAACCTCCCTCTCTCTCTCTCTCTCTCTCTCTCTCTCTATATATATATATATATATATATATATATATATATATATATATATATATATATATATATATATATATATATATATATATATATATATATATATATATAGTATGTGGATAAAATACAAACCCTGCTTAAAATACATACCAATAAGTATGTTTTAAAACATTATTTAAAAATAGTTAAAAAAAAAGTTTTTTTTACATTTTTTTCTGAGAATCTTCCTAAAATAACCTCAAGATCATTTTATGAAATAAAAAAACATTGATTTTTTTCGGAAAAAAACGTAGATGCATTTTTCTAATTTTATAAAAAAATGCATCTACTTATTTTCAAATATGCATCTAATTTATAGATAAAACTGTATCTTATTATTAATATTACAAAAAAATTGAGTTAAAATGCACCTTATTTTTGAAAATACATCGATTTTTCTAAAAAAATGCATCTACCGAAAAAATACATCCAAGTTTTTAAAAATCAAAAATTTCGATTTCATAAAATTATTCTAGATATTATTTTATGATGATTCTCCGAAATAGTTTTTACTATTTTTAAGTTGATTTTGGAGTGTTCCTACCGGTATGTATATGGAGTGTAGCGGAACCTCACCCTATATATATATATATATATATATATAAATTCTACATATTTAGATTTTTAATTTTTTAATAATTATTTACATATTTATTTTAGTGTTTGTTAATATATGGTGTTTCGTTTATTGTTCATTTTTCTTCAACCAATTAAAAGAACGATCGGAACTCGAATAAACTTATTTTTAAACAAAACAACACAAACAAGAAAAATCTACGTTTAATTGTCTATTTCGTTTATTTTTCCGATTAAAATTATCAAAACGAAAATGAGCAGTCCCCATTCGAATTCGTTTGGTTCGTTTACAATATTAGTTAAAATTGTGAGAATGTGATACTTTTCTAAAAACACGTTCTCTTTTTTTCTTTTTCTTTTTTGGTTAAAATCTATTATATAAGTCGCTCAACTTATTAAAATCAATCTTTTAAATCACTATTTTAAAGTGAAATTGTTTTCTTTGGTTTTTGTATTGTTGAATTTAATTGTATTTTAATTTACACTTTGACTAAATAGCTGGTTTTATATGAATACAATTTTTGTATGTAAAGTTATTTCCTTCTCGGAAAATAAATATCTGGTTTTAGAAACTTTCTTTTGATATGTGAATTGTGTATCATCGTACTTTTCAAATGTATTTTTTTTAGTTACATATTAATAGATTTCTAAAATAGGTAAATGATCAATTAAGAAACATAATTTTTTAAAGACGAAAAGACACAATCTTGATCATTAATCCTATTTTAATTTAATAGCTAAATTAAAACCAAACCTCATTTTTTTTAAAAATTAATTTATCTCACAAACCGTTAATCGTTAGACGAAACAAATTACACAGTTGCGACCGTCTCGTTTTTATCTTCAACTAGAGCAGTGGTGTTATATAATTTCAAAGATTATTATTATTATTTTTTTTTTTTGGGTATTGAAATTGTAACGATAATATCACATAAGATATTAGCACCAATTCGTAAAACTTTATGAAAGATAATTACTATAAAACGTATAAATTACCACAATTTCGAAAAAATATCGAATTTTGACAATTTTTTTTTCTTCATTTTTTTTGACATAAATGTGATAGTACGTATATCACATTTGATAGTACGCATATCACATTTGATAACATTGCATATCATATGTGACATTTCTTTCATTTTTTTGACATAAATGTGATAGTATGCATATCACATTTGATAGTACGCATATCACATGAGATAGTACGCATATCACATTTGATTGTATTGTATATCATATATGAATTTATTATGTATGTAAAATTTTGAAAACTTATAAGACAATAAAACACATGATTTCAACTTTAATTGTTAATTTTAAAACACAAAAATATTATATTAGGTATAATCTATATAGACCCGGAAAAAAAAATTAAAAATTGACGATTTTTTATTTTTTCGTTTTCGGACAAATTTTGATATTCGTTAGGTACAATCACATATGATTTGAACACTAACTATGAGTTTAGAAAAATATATCTGTTATATTATATACATTAACCTAGAATTAAAAAGAAAAACGAAAAAAAAAATATGTCAAACTACTAAAATCAAATGTGATAAAATCATGATTTTATAATATAAAATTTCAAAACCTATCAAAAAACCCGGAAAAAAATTTCGTTAAAAGTATATCGAGTGGGTACTCTATAGAAAGGTAATTTAATACTCGTTAATATGGTGTAATTTATTCGTTTAATAAATTTACGGTTTTTGAGATATCTAATTTTTAAACAAAATTAAATTTTAAGTGGATTTTTAAAATAGAAAGTTATAATTCATTCTTTTGGTCTCATAATTTTTGTAATGGTATCCCAACCTTCTAAAATATTTTATATTGGTGTCTATAGTTTTCCAAAAAGTGTTTATACAAGTTACATATGATTACGGTTTTAAACTGTAGTTGTTGAATATATTAATCACAAGCCGAAAATGTTCCCGAGCTTAGCATATATTTTACCACGTAACATGTTCACATGTAAAAGATGTAAACAAGATGATTCAAGTAGAAGTAACCTATCAAAACACAAATTGAATCATGTACTCTGTAATAAAATCGATTAACTTCATAAAATTTTCAATTTATACATTTACACTTATATGATCAAATTTCTTTTTTTTTTTGGAACAGCTAATTTTATTAAAATGTACACTAACAATATGCTAGTGGCAAAAACGATTACACGAAATTAGAACAAGCTTTACATGGGTTTCCTAACCAATCTAACCGGTCAATGTTTTGATCCCTGTGTTTCTATTCATTTATCAATTAATTGTAATTATTTAATTAACTGATACAAAATTTGCAACATAAACAAGTAAACTTGAGAATTCCAAGGGTTCATTAGTTGGAAGAGATGACGTAAAATCGGATTTGTTTGCCACATAATAATTAATCAGCAATGACAACTATTAACCAATAGAAGTTTTCATTCTTCGAATATTACAAGTAGTGACGATAACAATAATAAAAAAGTAGTTAGGATAACAAAATAAAACAGAATCTTTAACGGAATTGGATGCTTTTTGGGAAAAGATTTAGTTGTATTTATCTAAGATTAGGGTAGATTGAGTTACACATAGTTTTTGTGGATGATGATGATGAAATTGCGGAAAGGGTTTTTGATATAGTCATCTCGAAGTATCTTTAGCTTATTTATTTTATGATAATGTTAATTATAAAGAAAGAGATTAACAAGTATTGGTGTATATAATTAGTATGGGTCTTTGTGCTTATAGTTTGGCCTTTTCCAGGAGGTTACCACCAAGGCAGGCTTTATTAATACTATTTGAAAGAATAAGAGATGCAAAATTTGAGTGTTTCTTTATCTTTAAAGAACTTGAACAATCTTTTGATTACTGAGTTAAAATAATACTATTGGACTGGAAGTTTTTCGGTTGAGAAATGTTTTGGTTACACAATATTTTAAAAAAGACCTTATAGAAAAGAGATGTCATCATGTGAATGGAAAGAGAGTAAGAAGAGATATAAGTGATTTGAATTGATTGATGTCGTATCATTTTGTAAGAATTTTTTGTAAAATGTTTTATTCGTTTAATACATTTATGGTTTTTGAGATATTTAACTTTTAAACAAAATTAAATTTTAAGTGGGTTTTTAAAATAGAGAGTTATAATTGACTCTTTTGATCTCAAATTTTTTAATAGTTTTTAATGATCCCAACCATACATTTAAATCTCTTTAAACAATTACTAAAATATTTAATTTTAACAATCTACTTTCTTGCTTAATAAGAAGATTGATACACCTGTTAAATCTAAACGATTTTTCTAAACAAGGAACAAATAAGTATGATGTACACGTTCAAATAATGATTAAGTAGGTTAGTTTTTGACTTTTTGTCTTTTGAATAATCGTTGGTTTGACCGACGATCTATGTAGAAAAATGGATCTCAAAGCAGAGAAGGAAGGGTGGGCAGCTGATAGAAGACCGATTCGAGATGGTCGATCTCCCAAATTAAACTAAAGAAAACAAATAAACTTTTGCAACAATTTTCTCTTCATTCATATTAAACTCAAATAAACAATAACATATAAATAGGAATTTGAAAAACATGATCCTAAAACTACCCACTACTTTAGGTAATGAAAACATGACACCACTAACAAAAACTAACTACACTACATAAATTAAACATAATTAAAAATACCAATAATAAAGATAAATAAAATAAACTAATAAAAAGTGTTTGCAAACTTCTTTATAATAAAACACGTATCAATACTCCCCGTCTGAAAATGAGCCTTGTCCTCAAGGCTCACATTTTTTGTACTCCGGGTTGCACGGCTTCCAAGGAGGGTCGTGTTCGGATTCAACAAAAACAAACTTTGGTGGATGACAACGGTGACCGTGAAAAAATGTCTTCACGCAACATAAAACGGCTAACATGTCCTTAATGAGTAGGGGAAGGAAAATTCGAGTTTTTGTACCGACATCATATTGGATATTGATATTGTTGATAGATGAGTAGGAAATAGTAACGAGTTTTTCGGGGCTAGAGATGTGGATTTGTTCTTCGTTGTTTATTGATGGTGGTGATATGATAACGGTTGTTGTGTTGGTATCCATTTGGTTAGATTGAGTGAAGGTTGTAGAAAAAGTTACGAACGAAGTGGCGATACTTTTCCAAAGATTGACGATCTCATTATCGGTGTCAATTTTGGCCACGGTATCGACTAAGTTAGCAAGAGATTGTTCGAGACGAGTTGGTGGTGTAGATGTTGGAGGCATGTGAGAAAGCACCATTGATAGAAGACCGATTCGAGATGGTCGATCTCCCAAATTAAACTAAAGAAAACAAATAAACTTTTGCAACAATTTTCTCTTCATTCATATTAAACTCAAATAAACAATAACATATAAATAGGAATTTGAAAGACATGATTCTAAAACTACCCACTACTTTAGGTAATGAAAACATGACACCACTAACAAAAACTAACTAGACTACATAAATTAAACATAATTAAAAATACCAATAATAAAGATAAATAAAATAAACTAATAAAAAGTGTTTGCAAACTTCTTTATAATAAAACACGTATCAGCAGCGAGTCATTCTTTAGATATAATGTAAAGTTTCTATTTTTAAAATCTATTGTCACTTCACATTCCTTTCAAATTAATTGTGTATTGTATTTTCCATAGTACCCGAAAGTGCTCAGACGGAACACATTTAATACGTAACTTCGTATTTTATTCTTTTCTAGAAAGTCACAAATTTCAATTACACGAATACTTATAACTCAGTAAGTATAGATACTTCTACATTGTTTTCCATAGTCACTTAATGAACAATTACAAGAAGTAACACTTAATGGTTTAAAATGAGTTGCTACTAGTGAAAGAGTTATGAAAGGGCCAACTAGTGCAATCACTATTCTCACACTTTTTCTTGAACGCCTTTTCTTCTTAACCATCAAAACGATCTCTTTAGAGAGCATAAATGATTAAATAGAAAACCATTTTGATAAATGTAACACATTTGCTCATATATTTAATTGGGAAAAATGAATTTTAATCAGTTTATTGTTAATTATACAAAGATAGAAAAGAAAGAGACAAGACGTCTCTTTGTGCCAATAAAAAGAATAAATTATGGTATTAATTATGGGGGAATTTAACATGAGGTTATTATATATATAAACTTATATACGAAATTCATAAAAAAAAACTATGTCGTTTTGAAATTTAAATGTTATTTAACGTTTGATTTATCATATATTCATCAAGGTAAAGATGATCCCAAAATTTATGGGGTAATTGTTTATTATAAAAAAGTTATTAAAAGTTAATTCGATAGATGTACAGTGACAAAAAAAAAAAAAAAAAAAAATTGTTGAAAGACACGATTAATGAAGAAAAGATAAAAATTAGTAGAGTAACTTTAATAAATATGATTAAAATTATATAAATTTAATTTTTTTTAACAAAATAACATATTTTTGATGAGTTTTGCATTATGCTTACATGTGTGACAACTCATATTCACTTTTTCCATTAATTATTATGTTGAAATTTTAAAGGTTTCTATTAATTTTCTTGATTTTGCATCACAAACCCACATAGTTTGTTTCTCTTTCGCATTCATATGCACAACTTGCTTTCAACTGCTATGTCCTTTCCAAAATGTTATCAAATAAATTTAATCCAAAGGACTTGGTCATTTGGACGCTTCTGTGTTGCTTATGTAAGGTAGTTAGATGAAATGATTAATTACAAATAGACTTGTAGTATAACGATATCAGTAAATTACTATAATATGTTCGTTGTGGATTCAAATTCTGTTGTACACATGGTTTCATTTTATAAGTAAATATTCCAATAATGATCAGACATATGATATCACGATTGTCCGACACATGGTTGTTTATAAAACAAAGGTTTTTTTTTTTTTTTTTTTTTTTTTCTCTCTTACAGAAATCAACTGTAACTAAATATAGATTGTACTCGTATCGTTTTTTTAACATTAAAAGTCTAATTATTAACCTAGAAGACACTAGATGAATCGAGCAATTTTATTCTCCAACAATGACCTCAAAAATCACTTGGATTGCGAAGGGATTGGGTCGTCGTTGATACCCCATTTTCTTGTATGGTTACCCCCATCAATCTGAAGAAGTGGAAGCTCACGACACAGATGCGGTAAAATGATAGATCATTTATATCATTATATATTGTGTGGTTATGGGAGTGAATCCATCGATATTACATAATTTTATTTAAGTTAATAGTCCAACTATCATTAATCATTATCCTCATTCACCAAAAATTGAAAGGCAATAGGGCAAATTCATCATTAGAACCTCCTCAACCTAAATCTTTGTCCCTATTACAATTTTGTCACAAACGGAATCTTTGTTCAATCTAAATTATTCTTCATGTGGTTTTTCGAATGAGCTCACTTTACCCTAAACAAGCCGAGTAATTTATTTGAAATGTTGTCAAACTCTCCTCCTTCATTTGGATTTATAGTAGATATAATAATCCAACAACCATTAACTGGGTATACTGGAATTGTAACCCCAAATGTTCTCATTCTAATTCTTTGTAACTTTTGGCTTTTTAACATTTTACTAGTATGTCAGTAAAAAATCATGCTTTGGGAAAACAAAAAAACCTAGTCAAGTAACAATAGTTCTCAGAAAACAAACAAGTCAAGTAAACATTTATCCAAACTAAAGATATAGAAGATGAGTTTAGGATTTAAAGTTAAGATTGATCGGGATATTTAATAAATGAACCGTTTTAGCTAGTGCATTTTACAAAATGGTTACCCTAGAGGTGCAAGCATTACCTTCGAAATTAGATAAGCCTAAAAAAGTAGTGATATTATTACCTTTTTAAACCCAAACAAAGCCCCTAACAGATAGATTTAGTCACCGGCAAGCCAAATGTTGCTAAATGCAGACAATTGGGTCAAAACCTCTTGGTCATAGATCAAGTAGTTGATTTTGATTTGAAAGTCAAAACTAGTTTAATGAATTTGGTTATCTTTCTCCTTTTCTGAGATATTTCAACTGTCTTTGGTGATAGGGTTTTGTTAATATGTGTCCAATACCACATATTAATGTGTATTATATAGAACTTTGATGTATATTAAATGTAATTTCTCATCGTAAACAGAAATATTATATTAACTTATAACACTGTTACATGTAACTAATGCTCGAAGAGTCATTATTCAAACAAAATTATGTTAGCAAAATCAGTAGCGTCCTAGTGAACACAGATTACATCCTTAAAAAAAGGCTTTGACTAATTGAAAAACTTCCATAATGTGAACTTAGATACATGAAGTTTCCATAGTAGAAAATAAATCTAACAAAAACACTACATTCAAAGTCACCAAGTCAACACAAAGCGAAACCATGTACTAGGTAGCCAGTATTGAGCCACTTGGTGTAATAATAGAGCCACTAGGTCTTTTAAGTAGGGTATGCTACCAACACAATTTGCTTTGGTGAGATAGATTTGAAATAAAATGACAACCACTTATGACCAATTATTTACAACTCTTCTCGCCAAGTCCTAGTCATGTGTCCCACATTACCATTCCTATTGGTTTAGAAGGTGGATTAATTTCAATATATACAAGGCTGCAATAAGATAAGAGCATTAAGATAAATGATTCTTGGGCTTGTCTTTTGCACAACTTGGTCACATTAGGTTAAATGGTGGAACCACCAACGATCCATTGTTTTTTTTCTTCCAAATTACTTCAACATGATTCACTTATTTCACATGTTTAGAACATGTTTAACCTCACTTTTTGATTAGAAAGATATCCCATAAAGAACCAATAGACTAAGCGAATTGGATGGGTATTTGTTGCTTTAAACGAGATAAATACTTTGTTAGGCACATTCATAATTGTTTAATTCTATTTGTCACAAGAAAAACTATATAAAAGAAGGAATCACAAACAAATGAAATACATAAATGCCGTCGGTGGCAAGTCTCCAACCCAAGATTATCGGTTGAAAAGATCAGCTTGAGAGATTCCATTGGTACTTACTAGGACAACGAGTGACTACTAGAATAATGTGGTTTAGTGACATAACATAATGTCACTAACAGAAAACAACCAGTAAGTGAAGATGTTGAGTGACCTACATACATGTTAGAAAATAGGTATACCACATTATGGACTTATGGTGGCGACCTATAGTGAAGAATTGTTTGTTAAACCTCACTTTTTAATGAGTGAGGGAAAACCGAAAACGTTTGTGCCTCCTTGTGAACAATTGTTTGTTAAAAAGTGTGAATAAGACCTAAAATAAATTGTGTAAGAATATTAAAACAAGGCACAAAATCACATTTTTTCTGAAAACGTGGCACGGGAAACCAGACACAATGACATGTTTTGTGTCTTGTTAAATACATGTCACAAATGACATATTCCTTGTAGTGACTAATGTAAATCTTTAAGCTTGGAACATTAATCGAAAGTTTTTAAGCAAATTAAGCCTCAATCACCGACACATGTGGTAGCCTAATTAATCTAACTTACACGAGGTGTATATCGAAATGTAATTTGAATAGTGTATGAAACATAAGGTGCTAATTATGGCTCATTTATAGTACACCCAACTGTTTTTATAGTTTCATCATCTTGCAAGGAAAAGATGGTGACAGAAATGTACTAGATATTTACTTATATCTCACATAAATATTGTTATTGGCATTAGTTAAGCATTTAGCTTCTTGCACGTTAGATGGTCTTATATTTGTTTGAGGTTTTTTTTGAAAGACATTGAATTAAAAACAACTAACAAGAAACTATAATATAAACATTGCGAAATGAGTTTGGGGTACAAATCCAATCAATCCAGTTTAGATTTACATTTAGACACCTAGAGATCCAATGGAATGAAAGAAGTTTAACTTCATGACCAAGAGTGTCGAGTCTCGGTTTCACATGATGAAAAACGACACCATTTCTATAATTCCAAACCACTAAAAGGGTAGTAGGAATCACCACATCCAAAAACTTCCAATAATGAGCCTGAACCGAGGATGAGAGCGGAATTTTGAAAACATCGGCGAGGTTGCCGAGATTAAACAATGGAAGATTCCACCATCTGGACAAGCACTTGAAAAGATCTTTAGCAACACGACACACCACGAAGAGGTGGTGTTCAGTTGCAAGGCCATCATTGCAAGATGGACATCTTGTTGAGTGAAGGTCAATTCCGCGTTTGTCCAAATTCACCCTTGTTGGAAGCCTCCCTTTCGCTAAACGACAAGAATGAATATTAACTTTGATCGGAACAATATTTTTTTAATTTTCGATCCAAAAGAAATGAATTAGCAATCTTATCTTACTATACAAGATAGAAATAAAACTCCTAAAATTTTATTTCACAAACATAGTTGGTAGCAACTAGCAATAATTAGATCCCTAGATTTTTAAGTAATTAAAATATATATTTCTAGATGACCTGAAAATTCGTCCATGAAATCAAAGAAGAAACTGAGGTTTACTTCCAATTATACCTAACTTTTTGTAATAGTCCCATTTTTCTTCTTTAAAAGTTTCTGATAAGATTTCAATAGGCGAAATTATTATTCTACTATTTCAAAAGGTGTAGGCGACTAACGATCGACGTATTAGTTTTTTTATTTATTTATCTAGAAATGGTAATTATCTGATTTTTTATGTATGTAATGGTGTTATTCATCCACTGTTTATAAAGATGTTTACAATTAGATTAGTCTAGATCACAAAGGTTATCTTGAATATTGTTTCTAATATTCGTGTCGATCTTAAGCCGTTGGAATCAAAAGGAATATAAGAAGAACCACCCACAGGATATCATAAAAATCATAAAAGAAATAATAATAGGTATCAAATCACCAAAAAATCTTCTTCTGATTAAAGAGAATCAACTCTTAAGTCTAATGTCTCTATAATATTAATTTGTAAAAAGTTAATAAACACTTAAGTAAAAGCTATCTTCTAGAATATATAATATTTATCAACATGCAGCCTCTTGATTTTATAATAGAAGACTTTCCACTTCTGAATGACGTGTTTTAGTCATTGTTTTCCAAGAAAAGAAACATAAAAAGATTGGAATTTATGATTTTTTAGATATTATATCAAAAAGTTAAATTCTTCAAAACACACGAAGCACCAGAAATCCTTAATTATAAAGGGTTATTATTTGGTTTATATTGAAAGAATAATATTTACCACGATGATATTTGAATATTTGATATTGTATAAAAAACAGTGTGGAAAGCGGCAACTAAGTTACAAATGTAATAGCAATTAAACAAAACCATACTATTGTCCAACGAAACATTATCTCGTCAAAGATGTCTTCGATCTGCACACGGAAACACATAGAGGAATTCTTAATTAAGCATGGTTATAAAATCTTGAAGGATATCTACCACATTGATAAAAACAGAATCTAAAATGGTAGACACTAGAGTCGGGTCTTATGAAGTATAATATGGACGATTGGAAAAAAATAATATCGTGGCTCTTTTTTTTATTTCATATATATATATATATATATATATATATATATATATATATATATATATATATATATATATATATATATATATATATATATATATATATATATATATATATATATATATATATATATATATGAAGTAGGGTTTTGTTGCGGTCGACATGAAGGATTTAAATACATTGCTTATAAAAGTCAAGATAGTTATAGCCACAAATATTAGAAAACTTGATGGTAAGTTTGGTTATCGGTCTTATTGTTCTTGTTTAAATTCCTTATGTTGAATATAGTATTGATCAATATGCTCCACGTCGATACCAATTTGTTCGATAACGACACAAAAATGTAATTTCATACATCGATGAACATAAGAATAGAAAGAAGAACAATTAAACTTTAATTTACCAATAAATTTTTCCAGTATACGACTTGGAGTTAGCCAAAACACAAATGAATTCTTCAAATGGTTTATTATTGCGCTTAACGAAAAAAAAGGTAGTTAAAGTGTTGAATAATGAAACTTGTAAGTTATAATCTTATTATTGATTAAACATTTATAACATTGCAAGAGACACTAACTTAAAGTCTAATTGACCCTAGTCCGTGTATATAATTGGATCGGGTCATACTTATTAATTAATCCTCTAATATTGAAACTTGTATATTTGTACATCTATTTGTATATTGAAACTTTTAGTTTATTTACTTGAAGGATTGTATATTGTATGCTTTGTATACATTTAAAGGATTTGTTTTTGTGACTGTATATATCATTAGATACGTGTGTTAATGTTAAGCATATTTGTACATCTATTTGTATATTGAAACTTGAAGAATCGTTGCAAAATATATTTATTTTGTAACAAAAAAACAATTTTTTTTTAAATAATTAAAAGTAAATCTATTGGAAATTGTACATCGTGAAACTCCTGTGGAAATATGTTGGAATCCAATCCGTTGGAAATTTTTGGAAAAGAGAATATGTTGATAGCTAAGCATGCTGGAACTCCGATGAAAAACCATTTTATCAAAAATTTGCTGAAAAAAGTATGTCGGAAACTAGTAGGAAAACTGCGTTGAAAATCTGTTGGAATATATTTTCTATGACCATTTACAACTCCACTGATGTCTACGTATTGGGCACAAAGAGAACACAAGTAGAAAGTCGACATGCTCCCATTCCTATACTATCTCATGTCAAGTGTTTAGATAGTGTTTTATACTTTTACACGCTTAGTATGATAATACTAGTTTGTGTGTGCGCTTATTTTTATCATCCTTCTTGAAAGAAGGAAAGAAAGAAACAATTTAAAACTGAAATGTATGTTAATTAGTAAAATTCCTCAAATGATCAAAAAATTTTAGAATATTCTAATGCTTAAGTAGATGAAATAGAAGTACAATATAAGAAAAATAGTCAAATTTGAAAGTAGATGGTGGGAAAAACAATTGGCATAATTAAGCAGAAAATCTTAAGGGAAGAAAAATTCTAAATGACTATTCTTTTAGTTTCTTCTGAGCAGTTAAAACAAAACTATGCAGTTCTAGGTTAGTTATGGCCCAACTTAATTAGTAACACTTACTTTATACATATCAGAGTATATGTGTGAGAGAGATAGATGGGGCTCTCATAACGCGTTCACATTATTGTTATATTCAATATGCTTTGAACTTTTCATGCAAGTTGTCAACTATATGTGTAAGAGTTAATTATTTAAATGGTTCAAGTGGTTTACCGAGTATAGCGGGTTTGATCCTTAAGGGGTTCTTTTTGTGGATTCTGTCGCTGGGGTTTGAATTTATTACGGATCCAGTCCCTTGTTGATTTAAAATGACCAAAATACCCTTATTTTCTTTATTTTTTTAAATTTTAATTATTATTTTATAAATTATATCATCAAAAAAATCAAGAAACAATTGCAATTCCACTGTCACTTCGTCTTCCTCTAATCCGACAACTTCGTTGGCTATGGGCGGCCACTAGGTATGGGTTGTGAAGGTGTTGTAGGCTATGGAGGCGTTAATAGTGTTGTGTGATTTTATCAAAAATCAATTATTAGATTATTTCGGTCAATTGGGTTTTTAATTGAGCTTTTAATACTTGTTTTCTTTTATTTTAGTAATTAGTTTTAATACCTTTAGTTTGTCTAATTTTGCAATAAAAATTATTTTTCGTTTAGATTAATTAACTATAAAAAACATTTAAAATTTAAAAAAATAAAAAAATAAATAAAGAGTATTTTAGTTATTTTAAGTCAACAAATTAAAGGACTGAATCAGTAACAAATCCAAACCACAGGGACAAAATCCGCAAAAAAAAAAACCTTAAAAGCCAAACTCGTTATACCCGATAAATCAAAAGAACCATTTAAATAATTAACTCATAAAGTAATAAAGCCAAAGGTTTTGAGAAGATATATGTATTTATAAAAATGTTTGTAGTTGCAGTTGTTTAAAGTTAGTAATTTATGACATTCAGTCTTTTAGCAAAATTATTTGTTGCTTAAATAACAAATATTACCCATGGAAATGGAAGCAAAGAGAACGAAAAAATAATCCCTTAGTTAGCTTAATTTACAAATTACAATGACGTATAAATTAATGAATATAATCACTAAGGAACATGATATCAAAGCTTGTTTAAGTTTAAATGTGGAAACAGATGAATATATTACGTATATGTACATATGTAAGTTTAAACTTCTGAATGGTGAAGTTTTTACCGTAGAAAAAACAAAAGAAAATGGCAGAAAAGTTAAACGAATTCATTTACATGCTCCTCCTTGCGTTTGTATAAAGCAAATAATACTTTTCATAATAATTAAATTACAAAAACTCAAAGTTTATGATAACATGCATTATTAACTTTCCTCAAAAATGGTATTAGGCATAGAGACACTAGAATTTTAAGCACAAAATGGACATGGATTAACTTGGAATGTGAGCTATGAAGTGTGACGAACGAACAACTTGAATTAGTTTTATTCTATACATGTGTCGGTCCTCTAATCCGAGATCTCCTTTGAACCCTAAACACTATTGATTGCGGAATAACCAATATGTATAAGTAAGAGGTGAAGAACAGTTGGTATAATCAAAAGATTGATTCTATTAAGCTTACGTGTTTGATTACAATCACGAATAGAACCTACACAATCGATTACAACACTTTAACACTCAAGAACAACTAGTTACGTGATCTAAACCCTAGCTCACGTACCTATTCTCTGATATGAATGCTCTGACAACTTTCAACAACCGCATTTATGATCCCGAGGCCGCTATTTATAGGCGGCACGGAATTCCAGAAGAGTTACGCGCACGTAACTATCTGGAAGATAGTTACGCGCGTAACTCCTTAGTTACGCACGTAACTCATTAGTTACGTGACCGTAACTGAGTTACGCGAGGGTAACTGTTAGTTACCCTCCGAAACTTGCGTAAATGCGTATTAGACTTTACAACTCGATCTAATTACATTCTAACTCGACGACACATTCTAATGAATACAAATACAGACAATAATGCTCCAACAACATGAATTCTCCGAAGAGGTATATATTATAACATAGAAACATGAAGTACAAAAAAATGAAATTTAGTGACGGGTCATAATAACACATGTAGTATTATTAATCTGTGGTTTTATTGAATAATAATTATTAAGATGAGTAAAAAATATTAATCTTGGATTTAGTGAAAAGGAAAAGTAAAATTGTACTCCCACTATTTGTGTCACCGTATTTATGTGATTACCGTACACATGTCAAGGTAAAACACATGGAAATTTATGTGGTTGGAATCTTACCTCTTTTTTTTTTTGTTGGAAGGTTGCTTGATATTCTACTTTCATTGAGACTTTTGATATGACTCTTGATTACTAGTGACATTTTTTGTGTTATGATTAAGTTACATGGGTGCAAAATTGAAAGTGCTAATCCAAGACTTTGATTATTTGGATTAGTGGGAGGCTGATGTGATAACATGGGTGGTTTGACGAGTTAAGAAAATCTAACGACACTAGTTAAGTGAATATAGGATTGCGGCTCCTTGAGTCACCTCCCGAGTAAGAGTTATAAATTCAATGAGGTTCTGAAGGAGATGAAGTAAGATTCTTAAGGTTAGAGTTTGAGTGGACGTGAGGAGTAGTTGATCATCTTCTATTTATAATGAGGATGATCCGCGGAGGTAGGTATGGAGTTAGTTTTGTTCAAATCGAACTAATCTTAACCAGTTTTGTAAACTAGAACCATTTTGATGTAATGAGACATAGTGTGCCTTGGGACCGTTGCCCTAGGTTCAGATGTTTCGTGCAATGTGAACCTGATCTATGCAGCTTGGGATAAGGGTGTCGACCACGTTGCTACAATGTCGCCAAGTAGATCGTGGTGAAAGGTTTTGTTTTTATTATGCTCCTTGCGAGCTTTCCTCGTAACACAGACAGTTCATCAATTTGCAATCTTGATGCCCTTGATCGTTGTTCCTCGGAAGCCATAGTTTAGAGGATAATGTTTTCCGGAGCCTACCCTTATCATATGTCAAGATTCGTACCCTATATTGCTCCAAGGTAGGGTTTCTCTTTATGGACCCGTTTTGCTCTTTTGGGTGAGGATTTCCTTACTGTATTTATGATTAAGAACATAGTTTTACGTCTTAATTTAATTATTTTACGTGACAATGTATTACGATTAGATAAGTCATTATGTCACTAAATGAATATGACCGTGTTGTGATGTAAGTTAACTAAACAAGCTTTTGATCCAATCATATTTTATGCTTCTTTTATGTTTGTTTATCTAAAATATAGGCTTAAAATATACATAATTCAAAAAACATATGTTACATGCATGAATTCTATTGGTCTTCATTATTAATGATTTTTTTTAAAAGTCGGACATTTTTTTAGAATTTATTTTACACTTGTTTATTTAGTTTTATTCGTCATTTGTCCTTTAAAGCACAAATCTGAAACAAAAAGAAAATTCCCTAAGAGGCAACTAAACTTAAATGAAAAGTAATCAAGCCTTATTTATAACTACAAATTAATCATCTAAATATCTAAAAAAGAAAAGATATTTTGTATAAGTACTATACGTCGACATATAGTCCAAGGGCAAGTTTTGTAATTTACTAAAAAACTAAACAAAGACTATTGGCTAGAATCAGAACCAAAATACTAATAAAATAATGCAATTATTTAATTTGTAGTTTTTCTCTGAACTACGTGGATCACTTCTTAAGCTTCAATTAAGTAATGCACAACTTGCTAAATTAACAGAATTATCACATGCCTGTACACTAAAGAACCTGGATATTATGTTCTTATGTTTATTATTATTTTGAATATTAAATTGAAACAAAATATTAATGTCACATTAGTCAAAGAAAGCCAGCTATAGATTGTGGGATTTGCATAATCAAAAGTCATTAAATTACTAATTTTTATTACCGGGAAATCTTGAGAAAATTGGAAATTAAAAAGGACAAGTTGGGAGTTAATATGGTAGTGTTATTACTCATTCACTATATGTATATATCTATGTGTGTGTGTCGGTCCTCTAATCCGAGATCTCCTTTGAACCCTAAACACTATTGATTGCGGAATAACCAATATGTATAAGTAAGAGGTGAAGAACAGTTGGTATAATCAAAAGATTGATTCTATTAAGCTTACGTGTTTGATTACAATCACGAATAGAACCTACACAATCGATTACAACACTTTAACACTCAAGAACAACTAGTTACGTGATCTAAACCCTAGCTCACGTACCTATTCTCTGATATGAATGCTCTGACAACTTTCAACAACCGCATTTATGATCCCGAGGCTGCTATTTATAGGCAGCACGGAAACCTAGAAGAGTTACGCGTGTAACTCCTCAGTTACGTGCGTAACTCATTAGTTACGCGACCGTAACTTAGTTACGTGAGGGTAACTGTTAGTTACCCTCCGGAACTTACATAAATGCGTTTTGGACTTTACAACTCGATCTAATTACATTCTAACTCTACGACACATTCAAATGAATACAATCTACAGACATTATGTTCCAACAGTGTGTATATATATATATATATATATATATATATATATATATATATATATATATATATATATATATATATATATATATGTGTGTGTGTGTGTGTGTGATTATAAGTTGCAAGTTGGTTAAAGATCTCGAGTAAACTTCTGTCTTATGTGACCCATTGATATGAACGCAGTAGCACGCTATTTAGAATCTTTTGTTGCAAGTTGGCAATATTTGAAGTCATCTAATGCTTTTGAGAAAAGAGTTGATATTTTACTAGCTATTACCATTCGTTTTTACTTTTCCGCATGATCGAGGTATATCCTCAGTGATATAGAATAAATTTACCAACCAAGTCTAACTTCTATATATGATCGTTGTTCGTTAGATTTTTTTTTATTTGAACGGCAATAATTAATTATATATTACTAGCAAGATGCTAGAAAAAACAACAACCCAAACATGGAGAAATGAACGCTCCTACAAACCAACCTAAGAGCATACTAAACCACGACCCCGACATATTTTGAATAAAACCCAAGACGACAAGACCTAACAAAGTATAAAACTAAATACCTCTACGCAAAACCTGACAAACCAAAGAACACGTAAACGAAAACCAGATCAACTTCTTTTTCGTATGACCTTTTATTCTAAAAACTCTAATAACTTGCAACATGTGAGAGGGACAATGTACATAGTACATACAATTAGAGCAAGCAAGACTCGGGTTATAAGTCTACTCAATCCAATTAGGATTTACATTGTTCTCCAATTTTTAGAAAATTAATAAATCTCCTAGCTAGTGTTTCAATATCCTGCTTCTAGAGGTTAAAACAAGCTTTATGGCGGTGGCTCTATTATAAATTAAAGCTATTTTATTCAAGGTGTTTAAAGCTTAAGTAGTGATTAAACTCATAAACTAATGCGCAACTTGCTAATTAATCCAGCAGACTTACCACATGCATGAACGCTAACGAACCTCAATGCGAAAATTATCTTCTTGTAATTTTTATATAAAGTCGAGATATCTTTGTTAATATATTGGTTAATAGCACAACGAAAAAAAGTCAGGAAAAACAACCTGCAAAGTGGATATGTTACTCCATCTATCTCCATAATTAAAACCGATTTAATTCCCTGAAAATCGTGAGATACTTGAGATAAAAAAGATCAGCTTAACTTAACTGGGAGTTAGCTAGACTAAAACCAAAATTGCTACAAGGGTTAAACTTGGGTGTGTAGTAATTTCGAAAAATATCAACCCCTAATTAATTCTTTTCAAAATCAAACCCTAATTAGGAGTACGGTGGTAAAGGAGGTCGTTGCGAAGTTTGCTAAGTTACTAGGAGGATATGTGAAGGACTGAAGGTGGTTGATAGTTGTAGAAATCGCCCATCTTGAATTTTTATGTACAAAAGTAACATAAGATAGGAAAATGATCAATAAACACGTAAGTTAAGTAATCTATAAGACAAAATTTAGTTACATTTAGTTTTCTTTAATTTCCTATATATTTTTAAGATCTAGTTCATAGTTTGCTTGTTTGGGTTGTGAACCCACGCAGAGGCCCAATCTGTTAAAAATGTGACTCACTTAGACCATATGTCAGAAAGAAGAATTCACACATCTTGGATTATATTTTTAAGATCTACTTATATGTTTGTTCCTTTGGGTATAAGCTATGAAATAGCGATATTATTTCATCAATGTATTGACTCGATACCTGAATTATGAATTGTTTCGCTATATGTAATCAATTTTCAAAAAATGTTCTGATATTCACATTTTGCTGAAATGTTAAGGGTATTTTGGTAATTTTTTTGGGATATAAAGTAAAATAGTTCAAAGTTCACATATCAACTTGGTATAAATAAATAAAAAAAGGTATAATATTACTTTATAAGTTCGCTATCGACAACTCTATAAAATATCTTTAAAAGGTTAAAATACCTATAATTATAATTTGGTTCTATTAAGCCTTTAATTTACCACTTGGCATTGTAGCTTCATTCATAAATAATTGATGGGCCCATTTACGTACGGATGTGATATTATCTGCATGCCATATTTCTTTTTCTAACATAAACACTATATTATTATTTGCCCATAATTATCATATATGGTGACCCATCATATCGCCTGACTTTATTAGATATTATTTGATACATGGTTATTTGAGATAACAAATAAAAATCAAATAATGAGTTAAAGAATGAAAAGGGTCGAATTTAGCTTTTCGTTCTATGCCGGATTAAGATATAAACTAGAGATGATTGAATGCTCGATCTCTTAAAATATAATTGTTGGAATTTCGACGTTCAACAAATATCCGGGAACACGCGCAATACAAGAAACTTCGTAATGGTTGTGGTTATGGAACAAGAAAGAAGAAAAGAAACGGAGAGTATGAGAATATTAGACGACTCTAATTAAGAAAAAGGAAATTAGGTACAAGGTTTAAGTCTCACCCCTCACCTATATTTATAGGTGAGGGGTAAATCCTATATAGAATTGGTTTAGAAAACTGTCTCCTAATACCCATCTAATCTACTCTTGCCTTACAAGATAAGCAACCTTATTTGTAGACAACTACAATTAAAAAAAAACATAAACCTAACCTAATACAAATACATAATACTTCTTGGATATTCTATATCCTAATTAATTACTAATTTTAATAACAAAATCGATGCTCGGTCTTTATCTGGTAAAATCCGATTGATACTATTAACTGTTATCAACAGTAGTAGTTTAATTCTTAAAGTGGGTTTGTATTGAATTTAGATAAGATAAAGAAATGACCGGATATTATCATTTTTGCTATACACACATATTTATGCCGACATATTCATCGGGTCCATTCCTGCAAGTGTGGTTTGCATCTTCAATTGTATTCTTTGAAACATTTACGAATAGGGTCCAGTTAAATTTACGACTTCGTCCTTTTTTTGGATTTCTTTGGTTCCTTTCCTTTTCATGGTTTAAGTTCATTATTTTTTCAACTAAATCATGTGTTTATGTAGACCGCTTCTTTTTCTTTAGCCACACAATGACACAAACGTAAAGTGTTTCATTTCATTAACGTGGCATAACCATAATGATCGACAAAAGTTTGGGCTTTTTGCCATAATATCAACTTATTTTTGTTTTGTCACAAATGGGAACTTGCTAGCTTTTTTGAAGAGTAAAGTGAGTGTATTTCCAAATTCCGTACCTTTTAAATCATTATGTCGTCGGAATATAGTTATAACCTAGCAGGGTTTAGAGCAAGGTATGGTCATTTTCTCCCTTATTGGTCTATATGTATAGTTAGCCTAAGGTGTTGTCTATGGGTTCACGAAACCCTTGTGTGCCCATAGGACGACACCTTGTGCTTAGTATACATACAAACTAATAAAGCATATATATATAGAGCGAGAGGCCATGAAACCCTAAGGCTCGTGAGCCCATAGGGCAACACTTTGGGCTACCTATACATACAGACTAATATATTTAACAAGAAATGGAGCTTTCATCCCGACTTGTACCTTAGTTAAGGTTTCTAAGCCGTGTAAACTAGATCATTGTCCATAATGCATATGCTGAAAAGATTTGATCGGGTGAGCCACTATTCTTAATATATGATGATTTACAAAGAACGGGAAATTATATTTAACTTCTACGATAAAATAATAACTTCTCGTTTTGAAAATGTAAATTGGTATATTTAAAATTAATAACCCTCATTCATGGCATAGATCGTAGTTTTAGAGTGACCAAACTAGCCAAAACAAAGACTATATGATCATGATGTATTCCCACGTTTGTTTATATAAGCTTGTCCTATACGTATTAATAAGATTAAGTTTGTAAATAATTACGTAATTGATATTTACCCTTATGTAATATAACTTTTCTGTTAAATTTAATTATAACATTTTGTCAATTATTTCGATTTTGAATCAAAATATATGTGCTTCTCTTTCTTTTTTTTGGTATTTAGTAACGTTCGTGTGGTTAGATGTTCTTCTCGTTTGGTTAATGTAATCAACAATACCATCTAAATGAACCAAAAATATATACTTTTTTTTAAATGAGCTATGTAAATGGTAGATATTATTAGGGCCCATGCTTATTAAAACCCATTCTTTGTCTCATGCTCAGACATATAAGGCTCTAAAAGGCCCAATTGGGTACATATTTATGTAACATGCCTATTTAGGCCCAACGGTAGTACTCTATCAATTGGTTAATAAACATTTTTTTTATTGCTTTGCTATTCGAACCAACTTAATTTTTTCAGATTCCTTTCTAATCGTTCTGATATAAAAATATTGCATTACATTTTTTTAAAAAATTAATCAAATAATATACTTTTTTTCTTTTTACGGATATTGATCATGTATGGAAAGCTGGTGAGATAATCCAAGGCTGCAAAGCTTGCATTAAAAAGTGACGACGGCAATGAAAAAGGCTCGACTTCTCAGCACCACGATTCACTTTTAGTGTGAGAATTCAAATTCCGGCGAGGTATATTTAGGGTTGTGTAAATCATCTTCTATTTATAGTGAGAGTGATTTTTGAAGGCTAGGTCTGAAGTCAAATTCATGAAGTTCTTATTATTCCAAACAACTTTTATATAACCCTGACCAGTTTTGTGTTGTAAGCCAAAATGTGGTTGAGACTATTATGCTAGTCTCGGATGTTTGGTACACTCTGAACTTGATTATTGTGCCTTGTTGTTGGGTACCGCCCACGTTGCTACATGGGACTTCATGCGCAGGAATTTAACCAATAGGATTGTGGCAGAGTCTGATACGTCAGACAAGTCAATAAAATGTCGCCATAAAAATCAAGGAGACAACCTCAGTTGTTGGATTATACGTGCAACCTGTTTTGTATCTATAACATGCGTAAGCGACTTATACTTAATGTGAGACGTGGCTCGCAACTAATGTGTATTGACATTGCAACTCAGAAGTTTCATTATTGGAAGATGACACGGCTAACAACTTAACTTGTTCTAAGATTGAGGCTCGCAACCAACAAGTCATCTGGACCGTAAGAGTTTTTTGCTATTGGTGGCACATTTCAGTAATCATATATTGACACACAATATTACACCTCGATTTTTTGGTGATTAACGTAACCAAACGTATTTACATTTACAATTTGGTACGTTTGACATATATGGTACCAGGGTCAGCCCAGAGATTTTATAGGCCATATGCGAAAGTTAAATTTGGACCCCTACAATACACTAAAAGAGTCGTTAAATCTATTTGTTATTCAATTCAAATTGTATAAATTTTAGGTTGCATGTATATAAGTAATATTTATTTAGTACTACGAGAAATAATATATATGAAAAAACTAAGATTTAGCCTATGTATACATACATAATAAAGAAAAAGGACTCCTAAATATTTTGAGTTATGTACGATCATTTATATTGCACGCTCCAAAACCCGGCTATGTATGTGATACGTGTTTTATTATAAAGATGTTTGCAAACACTTTTTATTAGTTTATTTTGTTTATCTTTATTATTGGTATTTTTAATTATGTTTAATTTATGTAGTCTAGTTAGTTTTTGTTAGTGGTGTCATGTTTCCATTATCTAAAGTAGTGGGTAGTTTTAGGATCATGTTTTTCAAATTCCTATTTATATGTTATTGTTTATTTGAGTTTAGAAGGAATGAAGAGAAAAATTGTTAAGTTTAGTTTTGTTTAGTTTCTTTCGAGTCTAGATATTCTTGGGAGATTGACCATCTCGAAACGGTCTTCTATCAATGGTGCTTTCATTGCAACGTACCATGCCTCCGGAACGTTACCGAGCTCTTGAGGAAACCATGACATACTTAGCCGACACCATGGCTAAGTTGGTCACCGTCTACGATTCATTTAACAGCATGCTCGACATCAACTTGCAACACCTTGCCACCCTAAACACCACTACTCCCAATTTTGTTTCACCCATCACCAACACCGAAAAAGCGGTTGTCACCAAAACTTTTCCTCCCTCGTTGAAGCCTCCACCTACCAATCTGACTCATACATTGTCAAAGCTCGAACATGAGAATGCCATCATCCCTCAACGAACAATTCAACCAACATATGAACCCATCTATCTAATCGACAACAAGTTAGGTGACGGGCATGTTCAGTTCATGGCCTCAAAAAACCTTATTCCATTCACTTCTTTCGTTTCCATCCCACACACTACAAGTACCACAAAACCACTTGTCATGCTTCCTGACCAACCAAACAAAACCACTGCACTTCCATTACAACATTCCGTACCCAATGTCATCCAAGCTAACCGCGATGAGGCACCTTGTTTTCGTTGCTCGGAGACATTTCATCTCGGTCACAAATGCTACCCACCTAAGTACGTTTTTCTTGATTCCGTAAACGAGCCACCTTGGAAGCCGCTTGACTTGAGTTATAAACATATGAGCCTTGAGGACAAGGCTATTTTTCAGACGGGGAGTATTGATACGTGTTTTATTATAAAGATGTTTGCAAACACTTTTTATTAGTTTATTTTGTTTATCTTTATTATTGGTATTTTTAATTATGTTTAATTTATGTAGTCTAGTTAGTTTTTGTTAGTGGTGTCATGTTTCCATTATCTAAAGTAGTGGGTAGTTTTAGGATCATGTTTTTCAAATTCCTATTTATATGTTATTGTTTATTTGAGTTTAGAAGGAATGAAGAGAAAAATTGTTAAGTTTAATTTTGTTTAGTTTCTTTCGAGTCTAGATATTCTTGGGAGATTGACCATCTCGAAACTGTCTTCTATCAGTATGACACTATGTGTACAAAATAGATTTTTTTTTGAACAGCAAAAGACAGAGAGAGATGAGCAATGGAGTTGCCATCGCCCAAAACCCCCCAAAAATATATTAAATCACCAAATAACGTGCTAGCAAGGTGCTAGATTACAAACATTCGAAATACAATCAAAAGAAATCTAACGGATAAATACACCAAACTATCCAAATGAGATTGCTACGTTTAGCTCGAAATTTAATCCAATTGTATAGCAAGCCTTTTAGTTCCTCCATAATCTCCTCCGAACACGAATTGCGATTGTTAAAAATTCGGTTGTTTCGAGCTTTCCAAAGTAACCAACATAAGCCTCCTATCGCCGCTTGAATAAAACGAGTTTTTTCTTTTGAACCTCCTTTTCCAATAATCGCCTGGACAAATTCACCCACTGACTCTAAACCCGACACCATATCAAAACGACACCATAACATAAACTTCCTCCAAACATCTTTTGCCAGCACACAATTCATGAAAATATGATTGCTATTTTCCGGCATTAACGCGCACGAACCACAAGCTTCTGATGGAACATTGACTCCTCTTTTCATAAGGTTTTCCCTAGTCGGGATTTTATTTTGCAACATCCTCCATAAAAAACAGTTAACGCGTGGGGTAGCCCAACTATTCCATTTAAAATTATTATTATCCGCGGGAAATTTTAATTCATCGAGAAAGAGCCTAAAAGATTTAACTGAATATTCTCCTTCTTGGTCTAAGTCCCATTTCCATACATCCCTATCTTTGATAAATAGGTTATCCACCGAAATGTTATCATAAGGAAGCGTTTTCCCAGCCTTAATAATATTAGTCCATGACCCACTGCCTTTGACTCTTCTCAAATCATCATTAGAATCACTTTGGATCTTATGCAACGCCGTCACTACTTTGTACCATAAGGCTTCACTATTCCGTTTGTATCTCCACCACCATTTTACCAGCAATGCAATGTTCATATTCAGTAAATCACCTACTCCCAGCCCCCCCAAATGTTTCGGTGCTGACAGTTTTTCCCAGCTCACCCAACACAATTTCAAATTCCCGTTTGAGTTATTGCCCCAGATGAATTTTCTTCGGATTTTATCGATTTCCTCAATTACTTTCTTGGGAGCCCTAAAAAGAGACATAAAATATAAAGGAAGAGATCCTAGAACGGACTTACAAAGTGTAATCTTTCCGGCAAAAGAGATGTTTTTAGCTTTCCAAGTTGTCAATTTCTTCTCGATTCTGTTTGTTACCAGCTTCCAGTTTTTCGAATTGGACATATTTGCCCCTATAGTGATGCCAAGATAGGTAAACGGCATCGATGCAATTCCGCACTTCAAAATACCCGCGCCTATGTTCCTGTCGTGATCTGTCACTCCGAATCCAAAGACATTACTTTTATTGAAATTTACTTTCAAACCTGAAGCAAGATGAAAGCAATTTAAAATTCTTTTAATAGCTTTCAAATTATCTAAATCCCACTTGCCAAGGAATAAAACATCATCTGCAAAGATCAGGTGAGATAATTCAGGTCCTCCATTTGGTAAGCTAATTCCCGAAAACTTATTTTTGCCTAGTGCCTCTAGCATAGCCGTGTGAAGTCCCTCCATTGCAATGATGAAAAGAAAGGGTGATAGCGGATCTCCCTGCCTTAGACCCCTATATAATTTAAATTCTGAAGTTGGAGACCCATTGACTAGAACAGAAGACCGAGCCGAGGATAAACATCCTCTAATCCAGTTTCTCCATAGGCTTCCGAAATTCATTTGAGACATTACCGAGTCAAGATAATCCCAGCTAACACAGTCGAAAGCTTTCTCGAAATCAATTTTCAAGAAAAACGCTTTCCTTTTGGACCTCTTTAACCAATTAAATACTTCGTTCAAAATGAGCGGACCATCAAGTATTTGTCTATCTTTAACATACGCTGATTGTTCATTGCAAATGATTTTATCAAGGACTTTCTTCAATCTTCCAGCTAATAGTTTAGCCACAATCTTATAAATACTACCTATCAAACTAATTGGTCGATAGTCTTTCAACGTAAGCGGGTCTTTGATCTTGGGTAAAAGAGCAATAAATGATGAGTTACACCCTTCAGAGAAGCTGCTACATTTTTCGAAATTCCTTACCATTTTAACAACATCTTTTTTGATGATTTCCCAATTATGTTTGTAAAACTTCATTGTAAAACCGTCCGGACCCGGAGCTTTATCACCACCACATTCCCAAACGGCGTTCTTTATCTCCTCCAAAGTGAATTTCCCTGTTAAGAAGTTATTATCATCAACTGTTAGTTTTTTAAAAAGATTACTAGTCAATTGCGGTCTAACAGTCATCGGCTCACTAAACTTCTCAGCAAAAAAAGAGCGTATTTCGTTTTTAATGGTCGCTGGGACTGTTACCCATGATCCGCCAATAATCAAGCCGTTAATTCTATTCCGGAGTTTGTTTGAGTTGATAATGCCATGAAAAAACCGCGTGTTCTCATCACCGTCAACGACCCACTTTATTCTTGATTTTTGTTTCAAGTCAAGCCCCCTAATCGTGTCTGCTTCTTTCAATTCACATTTCCATCTTTGTCTATTTTCTTTTTCGGCCTCGTCTAGTGCCCTGTTTTCTGCTAGTAACTCGATCTCGTCTATTTTTTTTTTCAAAATTTCGCTATCTTGTAACCTTTTATCTGTCGAGCTTTGTTTCCAGATTTTGAGAACTTCCTTCACTTTTTTTAATTTCAATGCCAATCTCCTATCCGCTTTTCCATAGGGAAAAGATGTATTCCAACACTTAACAATAGTATCACACGCGTTTTTATCCTGAAGCCAGGAGTTATAAAATCTGAACGGGGGTTTACCAAAATCCAAACAAATGCAAGATACTACAATCGGGCAATGATCGGATAATTCACGAGGAAGAACTAATGCTGAAACACCTGGCCATCCGTTCATGAAATCAGAATTGACAAACACTCTATCAATTTTGCTAAGAGCCGAACCATTATCTGCCATCCAAGTATATTTTCTTCCGCCTAGGCTAACTTCTATAAAAGTGGACTCATCGATGAAATCATTGAATCTGTTGGACGCGGCTTGAGAAAAAGATTTACCAATTCTTTCCCCCCTTTCTCTGATTTCGTTAAAATCCCCAAGGATTATCCATTTACCGTCATGATCATGGAATATGTTAATCAGTTCTCCCCAAAGTAATCTTCTCTCTGATTCAATTCTAGGAGCATAAATATTAGCTATATTTACATCCCCATCTACACCTTTGATATTGCCCAAAGTAATTATGTAATTTCTACTTTTGAAGCCTCCCGTTTTCGAATAGACGGACGGGTCCCAAAGACTGATTAATCCCCCAGACCTACCAGAAGCCGCTACCGTATCGTATTGACTATTATCTCCATCCCATAAAAGTTTAGTATTTATTCGTTCCGGATCCGCATATTGAGTTTCTTGAATCGCCATATAACTTATTTTGTGTTCTTTTTGAATTCTGCGAATCCAATCCGCCTTTGGATTGCCTCCAATACCTCTAATATTCAGAGATAGGTAATTCATTGGATAACCATTAATTTCTCCTTAGATTCTTCTGTTTGCTTCCTTATTTCTTCCTCAAAACCGCTCATATTGAAACCGATTTCATTGCCCAGTTGTATAGTGGCAATTACCTCATTGGCACACCGAGACTCGATTTCTTTTTCAACACTTGTGCCATCCTGCTTACATGACGACTCCTCTGTAGTCATGGAAATTGAACCGGAATTAGACCTTCTTCTGGTGAAAGTTTTATTACGCTCTGAATTCCACCTGATAATTGACTGACTAGTTTTCAATTTCTGCTTCTCAGCTCGTTTGGGATTTTCTCTATGAGTACTCCCAGAAGAGGAAAAACGAAACGAGGTTGAAGTATCGGATTTGGGAGGCAGATTTAGATCCAGTCCAACTGAGAATAGACCTGGAATGGGCTGCACACATTCAGCCTTCTCATCAGACACCCCAAGGCCCAATGCAGGGTCCGGCCCAGAATCATTAATGTGTAAGAAAGAGTTGTTGTTTATCCCGCCAAAATCGTCCTTCCCCATGTCATGTTTTTTGTTCAATGCACTGGAATTTGAATCAACATTAATTTCCCCTTCTTCCAAATCAGTCTCTTCCACTTCCATATCATCGTTTGACTTTTCCTCTTCCCCATCTTGTTTGGACTCCGAGTTACCGTTGTTCTCATGAAAACCATTCTGATCATCCTTACCCCAATTATTGGACAAATCTTCCTCGTCAGAATCCACCTCCGAGTCATCCTCATCCGATCCTTCATCAAGAGTGAACTTTGGCTTCCATTCTTCCAACGTGTCCCTGACCCATATATTGTAGCAATAATCCTTCCATCTTAATTGGACCTTTTCGTTTATTATTCTGTTTGTATCGACCAGCACACACACTTTGTGATTATCCAAATTAGGGGTACATCTATCAAATTCAGGAATACAGAGGATGCGTCCAAACTTGTTAACTATATTAGTAAATATTTCCGATGTCCATAGGTGAGGCGGTAGACCCCTCAATTCCAACCAAATAATCTTCTTAGTGTTCCTGGGGGTTTTATGATATTTGCGAAACCAATTTAACCATTGCCTCCAAATTAAAGTCTTGTCTTTTAGAAAATTATTCGCGTCAAGGGACGAATTAAAAGACATGATGAAAGAAAGCCCGCCAGTGTATTGAAGGTTGATATCCTCCCTATCTTCTACTTCCAATAGTTCCACCAGGTTGTTTAGACAATGAAGACTTTTTGCTTCCCCCATTAGAATGTTCGAACAATTTTTGAAGAATTTCGATTCCGCCTCCTCCGGAATACGAATAATTTTACCCCTGCTCGTCTCTTTTACCAGGATCTCCTTCTTTTCAAGTGCTTTGTTTGTCACTACCGATGCATACGTACGCATAGGGTTGACAACCATTGTGTGAGAGCTTTTAGGTACAGATTTTTGGGCTGTGAAATCGTTCCTCCCATCAACACCTATGTGTCTTTCTCTTCTGGCATATCTTGCTACATTTGCAGTTATTCTCTTTCCTTCTATTAGAACCTCCTGAAGTTTTTTCTCCAAATCCAAGCTATTTGCGACTTTTATAAATCTGATAAACCCAAACCTTGTGTCATCTTTACCCAATTTCCTGGCAATGAAAACATCTACTAGCCTTCCAAAGATCTTAAATGTTTCCCAACATTTCTTATTGTCGAAATGGGAAGGTAGACTTCCGATGAAGAACGTCGTGCTAATCTTGTTAAGATTATCTGTGTTTGTATCTCCTCTCCATGTGCCTCCAGTCTGTTCGCCTTCTCTCACCATATCTCGCTTCATTTGCGTTGAAAGCGAAAGCTAGCGAGTTTCAACTTTTGCGCCTAATTGACATTTTGTGTACAAAATAGATAATCAAGCGAAATAAAGAGATTTGTCAGATAAAAAAGTTATCCGACATATACCCGCTTTTTTTATGAAAAAAGAAGCAAAACATACAACATTCTCAATATTCGACATTCAATATCCATTCACCAAAAACAATGGATTATATATTTAAAATTCAAACCCCAATAAATAGCAATTACTATACACCCACCCACCACCACCACCTTCCGGCAACTCTACCGACAAAATCTCCATAAAATCATGCACAATTACCAAAACCACCTTTCACACGTCACTTTTTATTCATCTTTTTACCAGCTTCACCACTTTCATCATTTACTTTAGGTTAAAAAATTAAAGTAAAACAAGATTTCTAAGTTAAGCTATCATAAATCAACGGTGCATGTTTAAAGAGATCATAAGGGGCCCATAGTTGATCAAGCGGACATGGGCGCTTGGAATTTAATCTTAACCATGGCTTTCCTTTTCCACTCCAATGAAGTAAACTGACTGGACCCGGATGGAGATTCCGACATAACCCTTCGAGGTTATCACCGCCGAGACCATGTTGGTTCCACCGGTCCTCCACCCCTTCGACGTCTCCGGCGAATACTAGTAAGAATGGTGGCAATGAACCAAGTTCGTATATTCGATGTTTCTTTTGTATTTCCATCCATTTTTCTAGCTTTTCTGTTATTTTATCACTACATGCAACAAATTTATAATTTATAAAATATGTAAATGTGACAATGTTACTTTTTATGGTCTTTATAAATATATGAATTGAAAATAAGAAGTCAAAATTCTAGAAAAAAAATGGTACAGTATGTTTCAAAATCTAAAGAAACCATTTAATATTTCATAACATCTCAAATGTAGTACTTTAATCTAGCTAGTAAATTGTTATAGTAAATACCTTCTCCATTTCATAAGATCAATCACCATTACACCGGTATTAAAATAGCACGGCTTCATGTCGATATCACGGTTATTAAACACGCCGGAGAAGTTCGGATTTGTCCAAAACTTATGTGTAAAGTAGTGTGTGAAATTAGCATGACAATACTCCGGTGCTCCAAGAACATGGGATTTAAGGTTAATCTCCCATAGCTTGACTACATCATCAACAACAATAAGATCGGAATCAAAGTAAATGACACGATGGACTGTTGTTGGGAGTAGGTGGGATAGGTAGATTCTAGCGTAGTTAAGTGGTTGATCAAGTGCACGGCGGACGGAGATGGAGATTTTGTTTTTTACTAACTCGGTGTGGAAATGATGGAGGTGGAAGTTAAGGTAAGGAAAGGTGGTGGTGATCGTGCGGCGGAGAGCGGGGGAGAGACGGTTTGTGGTGAGGAAATGGAAGATTATGTTTTCCGGGCATGTGGCGTGTTGGACAATGGAGAATACACCGGCGATTGAGCCACGGAGATAGGTGGAGTCTAGTGTCATTACTATGTGGATTGTTGTTTTGTTGCATGATTCGTTGTTTCGGAAAGATGGTGCTTCTTGGAATTCCGGTAGGGTAGCGGCGGAGATGAGATGGAGGAGGATGATGAAAGTGGTGGTTATTAGGTGGTAGGTTGGTGGCATGGTGGTGTGAGTTTTGAAATATAGTGTTTGGAATGTGGTTCGTGTGGTGGGCTAAAAAAGAAAAGGATGAGAAGTGAAGGGTATAAATGGTATTTCATTGAATATAGTGGTTGTGACATGTGTGGAAAAGAATTGAAGATTGTAATTTGTAACCTTATTTTATTGCCATGTTTTAACATTTTAAATCTTATTTTATTTTCCATCTTTGACTATATTGTTTTATGTATTATTTGATTAAACTTTTAATAATAAAAATATATTTAAAACTTAATTTATTAATATATTTTAGATCAAATATTAATAATTACTAATTAAAATATTAACACTAGCATATCTTAGTTTACTATATCAGAAAAATATTTTTGGAACAAAAAAAAATTAAAAGATTGGATAATAAAATTGAAATAGAGGCAGTGACGGATCTAGGATTTGAAATAAGGATGTGCACTGGATCTAGTATTTGAAATAAGGGTGTGCACTTCTATGTTAGACTTACCAAATAAACACAAAACTCCAAAATTTTGCACTGCTAGTAATTTGGATAGGGTATGCAAGTGCATACCTTCTTGACCATGTACATCCGCCCCTGAATAGAGGGTGTATCAAAGTTATATTTCAAAAACTGACATGTCCATAAAATCGACCGGTGACATCAAATAAAACTCATTCAAAAATCAAAAGCCTCCATCTTTGTTAGATAATAAAGAGCCCTGAAACTGTTCCAAATTAATGATCCCCTGAGTTGCCATTCAAATATTCAATGCCTTCTGAATGGCACATTGGAATTTTGTCTATTGTATTGTTTTTGTCAAATTGATTGAAGTTAAGAATTAAGATCATGTCAAGGTGAAAATTTTCATAATATATGTTAGGCGATACATACTCATGTAAAATCAAGCACAACAAAAGAAATCATTTATAGGCACTTTTCTTTGCACTTCCAAAGTAATATATAAGTAGTATGAATAATTTGGGTTACTTGTTTAAAAATACATCGACATTTACATCAAAATTTATTGTATGCATCGACTTTCTAAAGCCTTTATTGTATTTATTAATTTGTTGTATGACTCTATTGTATACATAGTTTTACCTTTTTCCTCAAAGTTGCCGGTCACTTTATTTGTCAAAATTGTTGACTTGCTAATGTGGCTTGCCATTTCGCCAAATAAAGTCAAACAATTCAAGAAATTTACAATAAAATCATGATCATGATTTACTTATAAACCATTTGAGAAATCCCCTAAATCGTTTACATTGCTAGCACCACCACCATCATCTACCCAACACCACCACCCTAAACCGGCGACACCATCACAAACGACTCGCTTAAACACCATTTGCACTAGCGACTCCACAACAACTTGCGGCTTCAATTCGGGTTCGTTTCGTGAGTGTTTTTATTTTCGTTCTTAATCTAAGGTTTCATTTCTATTTTACTCATATTTGGATTGAATTTTGAATTCGTTTTCGTTTGGATCTAGTGTGGATGTCGTTGGTTGAGATCGGAAATGGTGCCAGTGTGATGATGGTTAATGGTTGGTTTCTCAATTATTGATCTGAAATGTTCAATGGTTGATTTAGTAGGAAATTTCGTTAACTGTTGATACACTAGATCTGGTCAAATTTAGGATTTTAGTTTTAAATTGTCGATTCTGATTTGGTTCAAGTTCATGGTGTCCAATTTGGTTAGGGTCTGTTGTGGGGAATTGAAGACAACCAAAGAATAATATGCTACAAGGAAAAGTGGAGTTTTTCAATAAGTCATGCTAATGTAAATTAAATGGAATTATGGTGGGGAAGGCTACCAAAAATAACATCTTGGGAACAAAATTTGTGAGAAAAAAGTTTGAATATATTGTAAACGTTTATAAGTATGAAGGTCTCGAGTTTGAGCCTCTCCAGAGGATTTCCTCTTTGGTGGGCATTGGGGTGGCTGGTAATGGTGGCACGATGATACTCCATTACTGGCCCGCAGGAGTTGCCGTTTCAAAAAAAGAACTTGAAACGTATGTTATATATTATCTCAAAGTACATATTAGGACTTGCAAGTATGCTAGGTTGAAGTGTATACCTCCTTAATATTTATTTCAGAATTTGCAAATGTGGTGCAATATTAAAAGAACTGTCTATGTTACTATAATATTTTGTCGTTCTAAGAAACTTTAACTTAGCTTTCGATATGCTTATCGAATGATAGATACATATGGCTTGTAATAATGTCAAAACAATAAAGTGTTATGGAAACTTGTGTGCATGTTGTCTTCTTGTATTCGATCATATAAGTTGGTGGTTCAATTCTTAGAAATACTACGATTCTCGGATAGTTGAAAAGTGTAATACTAAGGTGATAATTAAATCTCTGAAACATTTCCTTTTATTCATGAGTTTGATTTTGTTTTGATTATTTGGGAAATCAACGATTACACTAAAATGAGTAGGATTGTATTAGAGATTTGGTATGGATATCTTGGATAATCAAGTGAATCGTACTTTCACATTAAAAAAGTATTTTGACCTATTACAATAACTTTGAGTTTCACGAAATTCTTACTTAGATAATACAAGTTATCTAATTAGTGTTCAATATAATAAAAATGTTTAAATAAAATACAGAAAATGGAATTGTTGATTTTTGTATGTTCAAATAAGAAAGAAAATGGATTTCATACAACCAACAGTTATATTGGTTATTACTGGTTACATACGAACATTCACCTTCAATAGATACGATCATTTGTTTTGGTGGAAAAATAAGTCGGGTCATAAGCAGGATATTTTGGCGGGAGAAAAAAGTAACAAAGATGGTGAACTAGATAGATCATTTGAGTTGGTGAGTTGTCCCTTGGCTAATGAGCGGAAACGAAATAGCTCAAACAAGCATATATCCCATATTTATTCTACTTGTAATCGAGGTTAATTTTCCTCGTTCTTAAGTAAGTTACAATTATGCTTATATGTCCGATGACACTAAAATTATGAATAACAAATTATTGGTAAGTTTAGTATAACTGGGATTCATCAAGACTAAAAAAATTATATAATCTATGTATTTTATCTAAAGAAATATAAAAAATATCAAATTGATTAGAAAATCTATATGAATGAAGGTCCAATGCACAAACTATCAAACATATATGAAACAACTAAAGTTACACTATGGTGGACGATTTTAATTTATGGGGTTCATTTGTGTTTTGTTCGGTCTTAATTCATTTCCAACCATACATATATCTTTATCTTTATATTTAGATGAAATGAAGTATCTTTCTTTTTTAAAAATTTTTCTTCTTCAATTATTACTCTAAAACCAGTGTTTTGAAACCCGGTTCGACCCGGCCGGTTGAACCGGTTGGACCGCTTTCGGCCAAAAAAACGGGTCAAAACAACCCGGGTTTTAAGGAAACTGAGAACCGGTCGAACCGGCGGGTTTTTAGACACCCGGGTCAACCCGGTTCGCTAATACCCGCCGGGTTTTGTTTTTTATACTATTTTTGAAAGTTAAAAGGTTATAATCTCGTAAGATTTATGCCATTTGAAGTTTAAAACTTATAATCTCGTAAGATTTATGCTTGGGTATAGTCTTTTGAAGCATAAATCTTGTAATCTCAGTATGACTTATGCCTTATCAAGTATAGAGTATGAAACTTGTAATCTTTTGAAGTAAAAAGTTGTAATCTCTTATTTCTTGATTAGATAAACATGCTTCTTTGATGTTTTTGTGCAACAAAGGTTAGTGTTTTGAACTTTTGACAGGGGATATTGAAAATTTTGGACATTTGCGGAGACCGGGTTGACCCGCCGGTTCAACCGGTTGGCCCGGTGACCCGGTGGCTAAGCCGGGTCGATCATTGACCCGGTTTTCAAAACATTGTCTAAAACCCTTACTCTATAAATTTTTGATTCTAAATTAATTCATTTTTATATGAAATAATTATTCATTTGAGTTTTGATTGAACTTTTATAATCATATTTAACTAAAGATTTATAAAAATATTTCTTTTGAAATTTTTTACTTGATACAAATTTTGACGAATTTTTTTTTTAGTTTACTCTAAAAATTTCCCTATATTTAAAAAACCTATTGGACCACCGTTTTTCTTCCTCTCTCTATATTTAGAGATAAATGAGCTTAAAGAGGAAGGTTGGAGATGCCCTTATGATGGATTCCTAGTAATTTTAATAACAAGCTTTCTTATTGATTGTTCTCCTTATTTTTGTCGTTTGAAACTTCATTAAATAGACGTGAACAACAACAAAATCCTAATGACCTTCAAGTTAAATTCTAAGGACTTCACCCACTCGGTTCCATATAGATTATTATAAGTCATATTAGCAGTTCTTTCAGTAGACATAAAGAAAAAAAAAACATATTTTGTGAAGAACGTAAAAAGAAGAAGTCATTGTGCGACCACCAATACCACACTTGCTCAAAACCATGTTCGGCGAACACAAAAACGAATAGCAAGCCCTTTTCTCTAGCCCGATTTCGCAATCATGTTGATTCGGGTTCCCAACAAAGATATAAGTAAAGCCATTTGGGCTCCTTTTTAACCAAGCTTGGGCTCATATCAAACAATTGTGCAATTAGTTTTCTCATGGGCCAAACCTCTTCAAGTAATGATAAGGTCAAACATACTCTCTAACCATTATGCCATGCACACGACAACCAACATATCATATGTGGTCGTTATTATCCCAATCCACACTACTCATTTCCCTCCACTAATATTACCTTAAAAAGAACATCAAAAAACACTTATACTTCAGTTCATCATCTCTAAGCAAAGCAAACCATATCATATGTAATTGTAAATATATAACCAACATGGCTACTTTATCATCACCATCATCAATATTACCGTTAAAACTAGGGTTAGGGTTACCCAATCCATCTCAATTTCTAGGAAAAAAGTTAAAGTTTAAACCTTTACAAGAACCCAGATCAAGATTCACAATCTTGAGACCAAATTTGCATTCCTCAGCAAGTATTATAACTGGGTCATTTGAATTGGTTGATTATGTTCATAATGTTTTTTTGGGTGTTGGAGTTGGTCTTCCTTGTACAGTTATGGAATGTGGTGATATGATATATAGAAGCACGTTACCGAGATCGAATGCATTGACTCTTACTATCCCGGGTGCGGTTTTAGCTTTGGGGACGCTTTCGTATCTTTGGGCTACTCCTGGTGTTGCCCCCGGGTTCTGGGATATGTTTGTTTTAGCTTTTGTTGAAAGATTGTTCAGAACAACTTATAAGAAAGTGAGCTTTCTGCTTTTGGTGATTTAAGTTTGGTTGTTATATTTGATTGTTTGTGATCGATTTATCGGTGTTGTTTTATGATAGGATGATTTTGTGTTGGGAAAGAAGTTGGGTGAGGGAGCTTTTGGGGTTGTTTATCGAGTTTCTTCGGCTAAGAAACCTTCCTCTAAGGTACCCACCATTTGTTTGAAGAAATGCCTCAATGAGACTTGTGTTTGATTTGCCGTAAATGGTGTAAATATCGTTGAATTGAATACGTGGTAGTTAATTATTTGTTTATATAAGTATATGAGTAGGTATCCTATTTTGTTTATTGTGGATCAACCTTTACATTAGAACTGATTGATGGTTGAATACTTGAGTCTACTTGAAATATTGAATTATGGTTTTTCTTATGGTTGATAAAAGGAAGGCGATTTAGTACTAAAAAAAGCTACAGAATATGGTGCGGTGGAGATTTGGATGAACGAGCGTGTGAGGAGGGCTTGTGCAAGTAGTTGTGCCGATTTCGTGTATGGTTTTCTCGAGGTATGCTCTTGTAGAATCTATACTTAAAAAGTTTTAACTTTCGTAAATTTTCTTAGGGTAAATGTTACTAACTAGTTAGTTAGTAACCAAACAGATCCCTTTTGTTAAGAGAATTTAACCACAAGTTTCAATTTTGTTGTGATGTTGTGAACTTTAAGGAAAATCATAGACCCGTAATTATGTTGTTGTGAAATGTCAATCGTGTAAACTAGATGACGTGGCATGTCAGTTGTGTGAAACTGATGATGTGGCATATATGGTTAACTATTCTATTCTTGTCGATGTGCCATTTCATCACTGTTACACAATATCTTTGCCACGTTAGGCCGTTGGATAATTTACACAAATGTCATGCCATATTAATAGAAAAACATATAACCTGTAATTCTAGTTGCAGCCCATTTCTTTATTTATTGCCAATCAACGTTTTTGATTATATTTTGAAGAGTTCTTCAAAGAAAGGAGCCGAGGAGTATTGGCTCATCTGGAGGTTCGAAGGGGAATCCACACTTGCGGATTTGATTCAGAGTAAAGAGTTTCCTTACAATGTTGGTAACTCATCTCAAGTTCAATTCTCGTTTTAAATATTGTATCTTTACTTAATTTCCATTTTGACTTATGTATTTCATACTAAAATTTTTCCAGGTTGAATCAATTATTCTTGGGGAAGTGCAAAACTTACCGAAGGGGTTGGAAAGAGAGAATAAAATCATTCAAACAATCCTCGGGCAACTATTGTTTGCATTAGACGGTCTTCACTCAACAGGGATTGTTCACAGAGATATCAAACCACAAAATATCATTTTTTCCGAAGGTGAATGTGACTTATTTATATACTCTAAAATTCTATATTCTTTGAATTTTTTTTTACTTCAAATAGTATGTATTTACACATTATCTAAAACAGAGTCTCGTACATTCAAGATCATTGATCTAGGAGCAGCAGCCGATTTACGAGTTGGCATCAATTATATCCCAAAGGAGTTTCTTTTAGATCCAAGGTATTAAAACTTACAAATTATGTTTCTGTCTTGTGGGCTGTACGTAACGCTTATAAAAGATGTGGTGGTGTAACACTCAAATCTATGGAAGAAGCTACAGAATTATTTTGAAGCCAAAAATTCGATATAATGTAAGAAATTGATCCATTTTTTGTCTAGATATGCGGCACCTGAGCAATATATTATGAGCACACAAACTCCGTCTGCACCATCGGCTCCTGTTGCAGCTGCTCTCTCCCCGGTTCTATGGCAGGTGCAGTAGGCTTAGTTTCAACCCATTTACATATGAATGGTTGGATAGGGTTATGTTTTATTTCTAATTGGTCAAAGCAAAGAAGTTAGCTAAAAAGAAGACTGGTCGATTGTGTTGAACGGGTCGAAAGTTACCCATAGTGTACTTTTAATCCATACAACCTTCTTTGTCGCTTTTATGCAAAAAGTTAGATCAATATTGTCATAACATAGTCTTTGTAATAATATTTAAAAACTCGATTATTTACAAAATAATTTTCAAAAAGTTTTTAAGTTAACCCTACCGACCCGTTTTAAGGTTCTTAATACATTTACTTGGATTTTAAGGTTATTAATATGGATCATGAATATACTTTAACAGTTAAACCTACCAGATCGTTTCGACATTTACAGCACAGGTCTCATATTACTACAAATGGTACACATTTTCATTTTCGGTTATTTTTATTCCATTCTATTGCATGTTTTACAGATTAGTATCTTTTGGCATTAGGCATTCCCGTCTTTTCGGACCGACAGTGGTCTGATACAATTCAACCGACAACTAAAAAGATGCGATTACGACCTCGTTGCTTGGAGAAAAAGTGTAGAACCTCGTGCAAATGCTGATCTACGGAAAGGATTTGAGTTATTAGATTTAGATGGTGGAATTGGTTGGGAACTTTTGACTTCTATGGTCCGATACAAAGCTCGACAAAGAACCAGTGCTAAAGCTGCTTTAGCCCATCCATATTTTGACAAAGAAGGCCTTCTTGCTTTATCCATAATGCAGAATCTTAGGTTAAGGTATTTCCGAGCCACACAACAGGATTATAGTGAATTCGCCTTGTGGGTAATTCAGCTCATGGCCAGATCAGGAACTAAGAAAGACGGTGGATTCACAGAAGCACAGCTGCAGGAACTCAGGGTTAGAAGCTTGTGCTCCTTATAAGTTTTAGAGTAATTTACATTAATGGTCTTATGAGGTTTACCTTGCTTACGGATATGGTCCATTATGCCAACCTTTTTATGTGTTTGGTCCTCACTTTAACGTTTCATTATGGAACGGGTCCCTACTTTCTATGGGTGGCAATATTGGATACGACCCGAAACCTGATCTGAATACACCACAAAAAATAAACCGATTAGATTGTCTAATCCCGAGTCCACCGGCCCGCTAACTAGCTCCTAATCAGGTTCGGGCTCTGGTTGCCATTAGGTAAGTAGGTTGACCTGTCAACCTTAGTTTTATAAAGGAGTTAAATTCATCGTAACAGGTTGACCCATTTGACCATAAGCCAACCTGTTTGACCAGTTTGTTAAATGTGTTACGCAGGTCGTGTCCGTTTAGTAGGTCACGGGTTGGGGTTGAACTTTCCAACGTCATTATGTTAGTGGATCGGGCAAATGATCTCCAGCCCAGCTGGTAGTGATGCACCGGGTTTTATACCCATGTGGGCTGAGGTCGTGGGTTCGAACCCTGTGGTCGTCGCAAAAAAAAAATGCGTAATTTAACTCACACTCTTATGGCACACATGGTGAATTTTTCCCTGGAAATCCCCGTAGGGGCTGGGTTTGCCCGCTATGCGGAGCTCGAACCTGTGGTACTCGTTGAAATATTACGAGTATGCTCCGATATAAAATCATTTGCCGTTTCCAAAAAAATAAAATAAAATTATGTTAGTGGATCGGGTTCAGGTTGGGTAATTCCAACATTTCCAACCCTATTAGTACTTCTAATGTTTCATTAATTCACTATTTCGACTAGGACCGGATCCATAATGAAAAGTTCAAACTATAGACATAACTGTAAAGGTTTGGCATAACCGACCAGATTCGTAACCACTTGGACAATTTGTGTAATTAACCCAAAGTTTTAAAACTGTTAGTATGCAATTATTTTACACGGATTTGTGATTTTTCATTTGTAGGAAATACGTCCGGGGAAGAAAGGAAATGCACAGAGAAACGCTCTTGCATCAGTACTTCGGTTTCAGAAAAAGGTATTGAAAACACTGAACGAAAGCATGAACGAGTTTAACGAACAAAGGAAAAGTATGTGGTGGAGTAGATGGATTCCAAGAGAGGAATGAACAAGTTCAAGATCGTATCTATGTATATATAGACTATATAAATGCCCCAATACGATATTTGTAAATTCGTGTAGCCATCCTATTTACTTGATAAGCAAGATGGAAATTTCAATATATTGTCGATGTATTGAAGATAAAAAGAAATTCATAACCGAAAGAGGTCAAATTACATGACTATCAATCAGTTTTAAATTGTATCATTAGTAAACTCGTTATGATTTTTTTTCTTTCTTTTTGGAGATCATACCAACACTAAAACACCATTTAAATCATAAATTTGTATTGAAGTGTGTTTGGACAATAATGGTATTAACATGAGTAGAGTTAAAAAAAAAAATTCTAGTGAGAGTAAAATAAGAGTCTTTTTATTTTTATACGTGCAAAACTTTAAAATTATCATAAATATAATTATACTTAAATTACAATAAAAATTGTTATAAAATAACCGTCTACTCTACTTGTCCATGTCTTGGCTTTGTCCTTGAATGCTAATATGGATAACCCATGAGAAACTCGTTTTGATATCAGTGATCATAAAACCGACAATTATTGGAATACAATTTCTAGGAAATGACATGTAACCAGTTCATCACATATGCTAGCTGGATTCGAGTGTGTAGTTTGAACTAATAACGTGATTAACAAATAAATCTTGGGATTAGGAGAATTTAAATAAGTATTAGTAGAGTGATCATGCTTATAAGTAGAGTAATAACACCTGTAATTAACTCATATTTATATAATCAGCATTCGTGCGGTACTTCCTTCAAGTCAAATGAGTCATTATATACATTAGGTGTTACAACTGTGATTCTAAGCACATTTAATTATTACATTATTTTGTTCCATGAGTATATTTATAATAAATATCTTAAAACATACGTTTTCTTATGGTTTGTTATAATAAAGACTAGGAGATTAGTAGGGGTGATCAGAAAAATCCTATCAAAAAATCAAAATAATCGAACAAAATCAAAGCAATAATCAACGGTCCGGTAAAAACTGAAATATTGGGTTCGTTTTGGTTCTACCGAAAACCATTAAAGTTTATGTTCAAAAATTAAAGCAATAATCACTAAAATTAAAGTTTATGTTCAAAAACAAAATCAAAGCAATAATCACTAAAAATTAAAGTTTATGTTCAAAAATTATAATTATATTTGATTTTTAGGATAAAAACATTATAGATTATTGAGTAGTAAGCAATTGTTTCTAGCAACATTATTGAAAATATTATCCCAGAATTATCCTTCTTCACTAAAAGAATAAACGTTGATTATTAAGTAGAATTGGTTTAAGCCAAAAACCAATTAGAAATGAACCGAATAAAACTTGAATTAATTAATAAACCGAACCAAACGGTTTTAACTTCTAAAAACTGAACTTTCCATTTCAAACCAAACAAAACTGAACGACACTCATCCTAACGAAGATGATAACGACAAAGAAAATAATTATTATTGATGACGTACCATCGGTTAGCCGATAGACTTCTATCGGCCAAACCAATGGTACGCCGAAAGACATAATAAGCTGGACACAATCTTTGATAAAAGGAATCTAAGCAACATCCATTATCCGAAGAACATCCTAAGGACCAGGAGGCCGAAGGATGACTTCTCGACAAAGAGTACAATACCTCGGAATACCTTCAGGATAAACAAGGTGTTGTACTAAGAGCACGCTATTATCCGAAACTCAAGGTCTATAAATACCAAGCTCACACTTCACTTCAAGGGTAACGTTTACACACACTATATACTCTTACTTTATATCTTACCCTTACTCTTCAATATCTTACTCTTACGCCCGAGGTAAAGCAGGGGATCATCCCCGCTCCGTTTACTCGTGTGTTGCTCGTTTGTGCAGTTAAGCTTAAGGATTGAAGATAAGGAACAGGCTGAAGGTCTTCATCGGATCAGATCTTCCGGATCCGAACCTTCTACCCCAGTGTGTTTGTGATATTCCGGTGTCGCAACATTTGGCGCCATCCGTGGGACCTCATGGCTTTTACAGGACCATCCATGACTTTTACGGCTAATACCTCAGGAAGTAATAGGGAACCAATAATTGAAGACGAAACTCCCAGGAACGATCAAAATGATACAGGGAAAGGTACCGGGATCTCTGAGGAGTTCCTGGAAAAGAATTATGACACACTCAAGGCCATGCTGGAGGAACATGAGCGAAAAAAGAAGAAAGATCGTTCCCGAAAGAGTCCTCCGGTGGCTCGAAAGATCGTTTATTCGAGCGACTCGGGGCGAGACGATAGTGATGAAGAAGATGATCTGAATCTTCCTTATCAATCAGACTTTGCTTCTAAGTTTACTCGAAGAATCTCTACGTTCAAGATGCCTCGAAAAGCGAAGATGCCTAGCATCGTGCGCACCTACGACGGAAGTGGTGACCCCGACGATCATTTGGCAATTTTCTCCGGCGCAGCTGATACCGAAGGTTGGCCTATGCCGATCTGGTGCCGAATGTTCGCTCAAACTTTCGTCGGACCTGCGAGAGTATGGTTCGGCGAGTTGCCGGAAGAAAGCATTGACAGTTTTAAAGACATGAAGAAGAAGTTTGAACTTTATTTCATGCAACAGCGTAGGTACACTCGGGGTCCGACGGACATTGCTAAAATCAAACAAAGAGAGAACGAGAGTCTTCAGGACTTTGTAGAAAGATGGAAGCGGGAGCTTCTGCAGATTAAAGGAGGAGACGATATGTTGAAAGTTTCGGGATTCATGGAAGGGATTCGGATACCGGCCCTCATCGCGAAACTCAATGCCAGGGTACCCGAGACAGTGGATGAAATGATGGAACGTGTGAAGAGATTTCTCAACGGGAAGGAAGCTTCGAGACAATATGTAGAAGCTAGCACAGCTGCATCCCGAAAGGGGTCGAAAATGGTCTCCCCAGCTGCAAGTCCTCCATGGAGGTCTTCCCCAAGCCGGAAAAGCTTTTCTCCCGGTAGTCATGAAAGAAGGTTCGGACGAGGACCTGTCCGCACCTCTCCTTTCGTCTCTTCCGGAGAATCCCGGCGACACGTCAACTTCACAGAGCTCAGCAAAACCCCTAGCGAAGTCTACGCCACTGAAAAAGGGAGAGTACACTTCACTGCTCCGGCCCCCATAGTAGGAACTCCAGACAAGAGATTCCTCGACCGATGGAACTCCAGACAAGAGATTCCTCGACCGATGGTGCGAATTCCATCAGGACAAAGGACATTATACAAACGACTGTTTTCAATTAAAGAAGCAGATCGAGGAGGCCGTAAGAACTGGACTACTGAACCACCTGATGGAAGGAATCAAACAAGGTGGCCAAAAGAAGCAAGGTCCGCCGTACCCCGGAAAAGGGAAAGGGAAAGAGATACAGATGGTTTTCTGTGAAGGAGAAGGTAGTGAACTCCGTGATGAAAGAATAGAGTCCTGGATGATGCAGGAGATGTCCTTTCCTCCGGTCGGCACCTCTAAGGGAACCACAGACCCAATGGTTGTGGTGGGAGACATTGGAAACCAAACGGTACACAGAATATACATCGATAATGGGAGTGCTTCAGAAATACTCTTTGAACAATGTTTTCTGAAGCTAGATCCCGAAGTACAAAACAGGATGGAGAGATGCTTCCAGTATTTGGTCGGGTATACCGGAGAAGCAGTGAAGCCAATAGGGCAAATCCGATTACCCCTCACCATCGGAAACGAAGACAAGTTTCGGACAGTTGAAATCAATTTCCTGATAGTCCGGGCCAACTCTCCATACAATGTCATTACTGGAAGACCCGGAATAGCAAAGCTCCGAGCCATTGTGTCGACAGCTCACTCCCTCATGAAATTTCCTACCCCCGGAGGAATCGTTGAAATTCGTCCGGAGGCTCACAAAGTGTTGGAATGCCAAAAAATCGAGAGGATATTGCAGAAGGAGGAAGAGGAAGTCAAGCTGGGAAAGGTTATCATTCATCCGGATCATCCGGAGCAAACTGTTATGATTGAAGATACATTCACCCAGGAAGGCAAGGAAAAGCTCATCACGCTTCTCCGACAGAGCAGAGATGTCTTTGCTTGGAAACCCTCGGACATGACTGGGGTACCAAGGGGGCTAGCCGAACATAAGCTAACCATCCAGAAAGGAAAAAGCCCAATAGTACAGAAGAAACGAGGTCTAGCACCTGACCGAAGTAGGGCTGCTTGTGAAGAGGTTAAACAATTGACCGAGGCTGGAATTCTCCGCGAAGTCCGATACCGAACCTGGGTGGCTAATCCGGTCATGATTCGGAAAAGTGATAATACATGGAGAATGTGTGTTGATTTCAAGGATCTCAATGATGCTTGCCCGAAAGACGCATATCCGTTGCCGGAAGTGGATTTAAAAGTGGAAGCGCTGGTGGGCTTCAGATTCAAATGTTTCTTAGACGCATACAAGGGATACCACCAGATACAAATGGCTAAAGAAGATGAGGACAAAACGGCCTTTCACACCGATATGGGAATCTTCTGCTACAGAAAAATGCCTTTTGGTCTTAAGAATGCCGGAGCAACTTACCAAAGATTGATAGATAAGGCTTTTTCGGAACAGATCGGAAGGAACCTAGAAGCATACGTTGATGATCTAGTCATAAAATCCACATCGGAAGAAATAATGATCCAAGATATTCGGGAAACGTTCGCCAATCTCCGGAGAATAAACATGAAACTCAATCCGAAGAAATGCTCTTTTGGGATGGAAGAAGGAAAGTTCCTAGGTCATATTGTTACTCCAGATGGCATCAAAGCAAACCCGGAGAAAATTCGAGATTTAGAAGGAATATCGTCACCCAAGACGATGAAGGAAGTTCAAAGCCTAAACGGCAAAGTTATAGCCCTGGGGCGATATCTCTCAAAGTCTGCCGAAAGATCACTACCGATCTTTCGAACCTTAAAGAATTGTGTAAAGAAGGGAGATTTTCGGTGGACACCAGAGGCCGAAGAAGCCTTACAGGAGATAAAGAGGTTTGTAATGGCGCTTCCGACTCTTACTGCACCGAAGGAAGGGGAAACCTTGATCCTGTATTTATCAGCAACAACAGAGGTCATTAGTTCGGCTCTGTTAGCTGAAAGAAAAGGAGAACAAATGCATATCTACTTCGTTAGCAAAGTGTTACAAGGTCCCGAAAATAACTACACTCAGATAGAAAAGATAGCGCTAGCGTTGGTTTATACCTCCCGAAGATTGAAGAGATACTTTCAAGCTCACAGCATCCGAGTGATCACTGACCAGCCATTAAAACAAATCTTAAGGAATGTGGAAACGGCCGGAAGACTCACAAAGTGGGCCATTGAATTGGGAAGTTATGAAATAGAGTACGTTCCTAGAACATCCATCAAGGGACAAGTTTTGGCAGACTTCATAGCCGAAGTCCCTGAGGAAATTGTTTCTAGAGAAATCGTTCCGGAAGAAACCAAGATAGAAGCACCAACAAAGAGCAAACAGAGAAAAAGATCGGCAGAATCCAGCGCTGAGGAAAGAAACACTAATCAAGATCACACTTGGTGCCTCTTTACTGACGGATCTTCTAGTTCCGAAGGATCGGGGGCGGGAATCCTACTCATTAACCGACAGTGTGAAATGTAACTTCTTTCTTTTTTATTATTAATGAAAGGCTTTTAAGGCCAGTTTTTTCCCTTCATTTTACTACTAGTACTATTCGAATGAATGTTCATGACACTTGACGAAGTGTCTGAACATACAACCAATTCAGATAGTCTAAGAAAAAATAAGGATGAGACTTCACAATCATTGAGCCTAACCTCAATAAGTATCGGACCTAACTCCGAATGAAAAATTGAGCCTAACCTCAATAAGTATCGGACCTAACTCCGAATGAAAAATTGAGCCTAACCTCAATAAGTATCGGACCTAACTCCGAATGAAAAATTGAGCCTAACCTCAATAAGTATCGGACCTAACTCCGAATGAAAAATTGAGCCTAACCTCAATGGGTATCGGACCTAACTCCGAAAGATAAATTGAGCCTAACCTCAATAAATTTCGGATCTATTTCCGAATGAAAAATTCAAAGGGATTCACACGAAGCATTTAAACACCACACCAAATTATAACAAGTAAATAAAAGATGCAAGTGAATCCGGAAATTAAACAAGCAACAGAAAATCATATTTATAATTTGTTTGTGGAAACATATCTTCACAGGTCGAAGACATGTTTCATTAATACATAGCAAAGGAAAGTACAAAAGTTTCACTCCTCATCCGAAGGAGGACCCGCAGCAGGCTCAACAGCCTGAAAGTCTTCTATCGGAGAACCATCGGTGGCTGACAAGGCTTCAAGATAAGGATAATTAAGTTCGGAAGCATCAGCTATGGCCTTCTCCAGCTCTGAAGCAGCATTGGCATTAAAGAATGGAGAAGATGAGGGTTTCTGCCTCAGACGGCCAAGATTAACACCAGCAACCAAACCATCATGGCACCCAAGCCGGTAGTTAAGCATCCGAATGTTCTCCTGGGGACGGGAGTACTCATGACTCGAGTGTAGCTTCTGAATGACATGCTTCGGACCCGTTGTTACCAACCAACTTCTGTCCGAGCGAAGTGCAGCTAACTCAGCGTCTTGTTTCCTCAACCGTTCCTCCAAGGACCGGAGCACATCACCATTGATATCACACTGGGCCCGAGCCTCGGCCATAGCAGTTTCATGTTCCGCCTTCAAGCTGGCTATGGCAACCTTATGATTGGCCTGCAGTATGTCTTTCAGCTTGTTCATCTCAACTTGATGCTCGCTCTTTATATTGTCAGTAAGCTCCCGGACGGCAGCCTCACTAAGTTGAGACGAAGAAGCTTTCATCATGGCTATCTCTTGCGACAAGCTATGACTTTTGTCACGATAGTGTTTTTTCCGGTCAAGAGCCTCTGAAAGTTTATTTTGAAGTCCTAAGGCTCGGAATCTCTGCTCTTCCGTTTCCCGTGCCGATGATTCCATTCGGCTACGGAGGTCAGGGCCAATGACATTTAAAGAGGCAAGAGCAAAGTCGAATTCACGACCCACTTGGACATTTCCAAGCTTCCTCAAGCGCAGAGTCTCAGCCGGAGTAGCAAGATTGTCTACAAGATCCCGATTGATCTCGTAGGATTTTGCTTGGAAGAGGTCCCCACACTTTATCTTACTTACTGCCGGAACAAATGATGTCCCGGCCAAAACAGCACCCAAACCTTCGGATTCAGTATCCGAATTATCATCTTCAGAATGAACAATGGCATCCTCCGTGTGCTCACCTACCCTCTGATCACCTGGCAGAAAATAACTGAAGATCAGTAAATGGTCGAAAGAAAGTTAAAGAAACACATAAAAACATCAAGTTCCTACCTTTCACCCAGATTCGAGTCCGGGCGGAAGACCCAGCCAACTCTGAAACAGGAGAAGGTTGAACGATGCCAGATAAAAGAAAAGTACCTTCTGTCTTATCCGCCGAAACTTGAGTAGAAGTTTCGCCCATCAAATTCTCACTCCGTTCCGGTTGAGATACAATTAAGAGTGTAGGCTGATGAGTTAAATCTTCCGGCGACAGACGCTGATAACCCATATCCTCCTGCTCCAGCATAACCCCCGAATAGGTCTGTTGTAGAGGTTCATCAACCAACTTAGGAGCCACAAGCTCCTCATTCCCCTCATCCATCGGAACAGCCGAAGAAATATCTTCTAAGGGCTTCTCACCCATATCATCAGCACCAGCACGTGTTTCCTCAACGACCTATTCCGGATTAGAAGTGACCACTTCCGGATCAGTAGGAGGACCTGCCGAAAAATCATCATCAACTATCAGTCCTAGAGCTCTTCTTGTTTCGGAAGAAGTCTCGCAAGAAGGGGGATCCGGATAGAACTCCGTACCATCTAGCGAAGCATCTCCCTCCTCTGAACTTTCAAGGATGACAAACTTACCCCGAAAGACGAAAGTGGCCGCTTCTTTGTTCTTCTCTCCAGGCCTAGAAGTATCGGCCTCCTTCGCCGATGGAAGCTTAGATTGTTGGTCCCTTTTCTTTTCCTTGATGGCCAAACCTTTGGCAGACACAGAAATTCTCTTTTTCTTCTTAGGCACCTCAACCATCGGTGCATCCTCTTCCCCGGACTCCCCACCCTCAACATCATCAAGTTTCTGTCCCTCGGACGACTCCGGAGGGGCAAACCAGTCAGTAGCTTGCCTTTTCCTAGCAGCTGCATTTCCCACAGAAGATGATGTCTTTGCAAACAAAGCATTGAAAAGCAAAGGAATAGTATTGTTACCACTCTTGGCCGGACGACTTCCACTACCAATAATGGTCCCATGGGCCGGCTGAATAAAATCCTCATCCGAAGGATCTCTCATTGTATAGCCCGCTGGAAAAACTGCATCAGCATCGGTATAAGGAGGGGGAAGCTCGTTCGTAGACATATGCACCACCCGGGCATTCATCTGGACTAACCAGGCCGCTTCACCTTCAGCTATGTTGCGAGAGATATACTTGACTCCATCCCAATCAGGCATCTCCAAAAAGTCTATCAGCGACAAATCTGGAAAAAAGAAAGAAAAGTCATAATGAGGATCAGCAAGGAACCACCGATAGAAGGAACACGAATACCCAACGTACCTCGGCCATTCAACTGCAAACAAGGCTTGCTGATATTAGACGTCCAATTCCGACTTACACCCGCCATCACCAACACATGCTCCGGCAGTGTCCGGCACTCTATCTTATGAGTTGTGAAGGCCAAGATAGCATCAGCCGGAACAACTCCCTGCTTAACTTGGTCATCCGCAACAAACTCATCCTTATGCTTCCATCTCATCCGGATAGGAGCCACGCCGATATTAACATAAAAAAAAACTTGGTCTTCCAGTTCTTGTGGCCGGAAGGAGCTCCGGAAGAACAAGCGGGGCTAGGTTTTCTTCTTTTATCAATAGTAAACCAGTCGCCGGCTTTCCCCAATTTGTAAAATGTCCGAAAGAGGTTGAGCGAAGGCTCATAACCAAGAGCCCAACTTTGAACTTCGAAGCAATCAAGTCTCAAAGCCCCAAGGGGGTTCAGTTGTGTGGGCATGAGTTTGTAATATTCACAAAACTCCAGGAAAAGCCTGGAGAATGGAAGTCGGAGGTTCGAAAATTCAAACCATTCAGCGTATACGCCTATCTTCCCAGGAGGAGCGTCCAATATCGTGTCATTCGGGCCCAGAAGAACGGCACCATATCCTTCACCGATGGCATATCTTGCCAATAAGACGTCAAGATCTTCTTGAGTCAAAGTAGTAAAGCACCTCCGAAGGTTTTCCTTATCTCGCTTCGACATGGCGAAAATCAGAAAAAAGAAGAAAAATGAAAGAAGATTGAAGAAAGAAAAAACACACAGTTAAAAGTGTAAATTAGAAAACGGTGGAAAAAGTTACAAAGGGGGTAAAACGCGATATTTATAGGCAAGTGTATGTCAGACGATGGGACGCGCGTCTAATCCCACCGCCTCTATCGGCCAATGGCATAGCGACAGGTGGCACAAGCATTAATTACCGCAGTTTGAAAAAACTTCCCGTCCAAGCCAAAACTCAATTATCCCGCCTAAATAGGCGGACAGTTACTAATTTCCGAAAAAACTCAAGAGGCGTACCCCTGTCAACCGAAAGAACAACCGAAGGAACATCTGAAAGAACCAAAACACTTTATTTTTCTTCTAGTCAAGCATTACATAGTCTTAACTACGTAATACTGGACTAGGGGGGCTGATGATGTACCATCGGTTAGTCGATAGACTTCTATCGGCCAAACCAATGGTACGCCGAAAGACATAATAAGCTGGGCACAATCTTTGATAAAAGGAATCTAAGCAACATCCATTATCCGAAGAACATCCTAAGGACCAGGAGGCCGAAGGATGACTTCTCGACAAAGAGTACAATACCTCGGAATACCTTCAGGATAAACAAGGTGTTGTACTAAGAGCACACTATTATCCGAAACTCAAGGTCTATAAATACCAAGCTCACACTTCACTTCAAGGGTAACGTTTACACACACTATATACTCTTACTTTATATCTTACCCTTACTCTTCAATATCTTACTCTTACGCCCGAGGTAAACCAGGGGATCATCCCCGCTCCGTTTACTCGTGTGTTGCTCGTTTGTGCAGTTAAGCTTAAGGATTGAAGATAAGGAACAGGCTGAAGGTCTTCATCGGATCAGATCTTCCGGATCCGAACCTTCTACCCCAGTGTTTGTGATATTCCGGTGTCGCAACAATTATAGTATAATTATCGCATGTTATTAGTTTGTAAGTCCACTTGTAAGTAGTTATAACCGTTAACAAAAATGATTTCTTAACATAACGTTTACAAACAAGTTAACGCCTATATTAGCTACACACGGTCTAAAACTCAGGGACAATCATTGTTGGTCGCCTTCCTCGGACCTCGATTTGGACCCAAACTCCTAAATGTTGCGGAATAACAAAAAGGAGAATATGTAATGGTGAAACACACTAAATAGCCGAATAATTGATATTATTAAGCTTACGTAATGGAGTACAATACGAATAATATCAAATACGTTCAATTACAAAGACTTTGAACAGTTTACGAGGCTGTTACGCAAGACTTTCTCCCTCTAGCGCAACAAAGCTTTCTCTCTCAAAAAACGGATTCATTTATGGCAAATTGTTGGGGTATTCATAGTCCTCACCTAACCCCAAAGCTGTTACGCAACCGCAACACCCGGAGTGGGTGTTGCGCAACACCTTGCATAACAGCTTCCAAAACGCGTGAAACACTTTACAGTTCGTTCTATATACATGCTATACTTCACGACATTTTTCTATACTAAGTACAAACTACAAACAATGACGATTATGCTCTAGCAACCATGATTATATTTTAAAACTTTTGATCACCATATGATGGACTCCATAATGTTATGCACTTAAAAGGAGACATTACCATACGTATAAACTTTATAACGTAAAACTTTATAATAAATAAACGAGGACAAAGATATTTAAAATGAAAAAGGTGGAATAAATAAAAATAAAGAAATAGAGAAGTGTTAATGTCAAGTTTGGGAGGGACATGAGAAGCATTGGTCACAAGGACTTCACGTGCAAACCTGACCTTCTTGATCAATACAATCAGGCAGCCTTTCATATTTAATTTTATCCTTTATTTCTATTAAATCAAATAATTCATTTTTTTAAATTTTAAATTTATTAAATTTATGAAATTTTACTTTTTAATCTCTTTTAGTTGTTGAAATATTTTTCTATCTTTTTTTTGCTTACTATTGTTTTTAAAATATGTTAGATTGAGAAAGGTTGGGAGATGATTTAAATTATTTAAAAGGTTATTTATTTAGATTGATAACTTATTTATTTTGACATCTTTTAGGTATTATATTTTATTTTGTTCCTCCATAATCATACAATTTTTAGACAATGGTTTCATATAAAAAAGAAAGACGTATTTAAAGCAATTTATGATATAATAACATGTTCAATTCCGTTAAAGAGTACAAAAAGTTAGTGATAGAACGTTCACTTTGATATGTATAAAAAATATGCAGGATTATATTTTTTTTAATACATGTATACATTGTACATATTTCAATAAAAGCCAAAATAAATAGGTTAAAGATTTTTATAAATCAAATCAAACTAGTTAAGTCCTACATATTTATTGGAATACAATTATTTAGGTTTTATAAATCAATCAAATCAAATCTAACTTTTTATAAGTAGGAACGGATGCATGTACTTATCTCAAATGATTTTTAGTGTAGTATACAACTATTTTTAAAAATGTTTTGTTAACAACAATTCTTCGAATTTTGATTAATAGGTTATTGTATACATCATTTACCTTATCTATTGTAAATCTAACAACCTCTAGATTTTTATTCAAACGATGAAAATAAAAATTATGAAACATGCATATATGTCTTAACTTGTTAACCATACGGAACCTACACGTTATGATTATCAAATACCTTAACAAAAACAGATGAATTAAAAACCAATAGTGCGACACATGTAAAGAACAGACGAAGAAGAGGTTTAAGCACATATCTCGAAGATTGCCAGCTTCAAAATTTTGTGATCAAAGAAAATGAAATTGCAAAAATATTAGGTATGTTGAGGAACACGAGAAACACCAAGTGGTAGCGGTGGCCTAATTTTTTTCTGGGATTTCTACTTAAGTAATTTTTAATGATCAGTAACTAATTGTTGGTTATAATAATAATATTGTTAAGTTTAAAATATGTTAATTAATACTAATTACTTGTAGTTTACATATATGTTTATAGTTTTCATAGTCACTTCACATTAGTTGTTGACTTCTTGAATTCATATGAGTAGTAGTCTTGAAAAAAGGTCAAGTAGACATAACCTTTTGCACTTACCGTATATAGATTGAGTATACATATACATACATTTGTTTGGAATCGTGTTCTGTAAATATGCTAATACTTCAATTAATTTCATAACTGTTTCTATCGTGTTTGGAAATCACTTTACGAAAACAATAAATCGATCCTATTTACTAGGTATCACCAATTTCGTTTTGTGATGATGTAAAAAGAATGTTCATGTTTTAGACACAAATTCAAGAACTATGAAACTTTGTATTAGTTTATTCGTATTATTTATATTTATACTACATACATAGATCGACCTAAGCTCAAGAAGTTGATGGCATTTACAACTTCCCAACAATGTTCATCTTTCATTGTTCCTTTGGAAAACCAACACATGTGGTAGAATTAGCCAATTAGGTCTCCGAAGGCTTAAATTCATATCATGCTTTATATTGGTTTGATATATGATAATATAACCTTTAAACATTAAAAAAGAAAAAATAAATATATACAGGAACAGTTTGACACAAAGATATAACAAATCTTTATCTTGATAAGTTTGGACTTATAGTTTCCAAAATTTATTTGCAATTATTAAAGGTGGGGTGGGGTGGGGGTATTGGGGGTTAACAAGTAGAACACACAGGTCACAATGAAGCCGGTGATCGTATAAGTCACAAGCCGCTTTAAGTAAATTATTGACAATTCACAAGCAGATTTAAGTTACCTAGCTTGTGGACAAGTTAGAACACGATATAAGTCAGACGTGGACCAGCTGAGCATGGTGACGAGCGAAAATATGAATATTGAACATGTAAACTAATTAATCAAAAACACAATTTGGATCAATGAGTGAACGTTTTCAACTTGTAATGGGTCTCGATCATATCAGTCTCCATGAGTATGCATTCCGTACCTCCGGAGTCATTTCAACTTATCATGTCTTAATTATCAAAAATATCTAACGACATCGACATCTATACATACTTTACATATATATATACCAAACACACATATATACACTCTTTCCACCTAAATTGTCACTAAATCATGTGGATTATATTGCATAAGTCATCTAGTTATAAGCTGACTTAAATCAGTGTGTGACTAATTATAATAGAAAGATAAAGTGAAAAAAGGTTCAACATGTTATGGAGCTTATCTATATCCACTTAACTCCGCATAACCCTACAACCCAATTAAATACGTTAACGAGTATGCATGATGATGATGGATTAGAACAATATCTTTGTAGTAAGATACTATAATCTACGGTCGTAAACAATATTCCCTTAACATGATTCCGAAAGGGTAAATCCTAACAAACGTTACTAATTAAGTAATTGATTTGATTTACTGGCCTTTTGAGAGTTTGGAGGGTTTACTCCTTTGAAGTTTGTAGGGTTTACTTAAGTAACAAGTGTAATTTGGTTGGAACCTTGAAAATAAACCCCCTATTTTATGGCGCTTGAATTCATGGGAATTTGGCACGGTATTTGGGAACTCACGTGAGGGTTTGACTGTTATTTTGATTCAATTCTTTGGACACAATGCTCATTTACTGGAATACCGAATATGTTGTTGGCCTAAGTGCACTTCACTCTTACCAATATATAGTCATCTAATATATATAAAAATAAGACATTAAATTTATAAACTGATGATAATTTAACAAGATATGATGAATATGATTATATTCGTGTAGCCAAGATTTTCCGTTGATGGTCGGTCGTTATTAGACAAAACTTCAGTCATCAAAGTCGTAAATTTGTTGGTAAAACGGAATATTATGTTAGTCTAACATCATTTTACTAACTAAAGATGTACCAATAGATTTTGTTGTCGTTGATAATTATGTTTTGTCAAAAATACATGTACTTATGGAATGTTGTGAAACATTAGGGATAGTCGGAAAAAAATAAATTCCAACGGATTTATAATGGGTGATTATGTATCCTATTGAAAGAAGATAAATGAAAGAAGATAGTGTATATAGTGTATCTCGTGGATCATTGAGGTGTCGAGCTCCTTTTAGTCCCCCGGCCTACTAGCTCCGCATTTGCTAACACTTAGACGTCTTATAATCTCTATCTAACGAATTTCATTTTATGTAACAAGGATTGTTAGATTTACAATATATAAGTAATAAAGTATTTAATGAACACAAGTATTAACATGTTTATAAGAAATCATAACTCTCGTTAATTAATAGATTCACAAATGATCTGTAATTAATAGTGTTTAAAACTCATAAAAGTTTATTCTTCGTCCTAAGGGCTAGGCCATGATAGAAAAACCTTTACTAGATATTACTATTCTGTTTTCGCTTTACAAACTTTGCAAGTTTGGAAATAAGCTCAGTTATAATGGTTAAAAATAAATAAATATATGTATAATAAATAATAGATATTAGATAAGAAGAACAGGAAGCCAATAATATATAGAAGCCCATGAGAAACAAGATGAAGAAACTCATAAATTATGGATTGATGCTACCTCATTTCAGATCACACCCGACCCACTATGTCTGTAGTTGATGACTTGTACAAAACAATGTAGCTACATGTATATTATACATCTAAACTATTTCGTTACCCTTACATATCTCTCTCTCCCCCCCCCCAATACCTTCTATATAAACAAACCCCATTCATCATATTCTAACAAAATATTCCAACATACCTTCTTTTGCAGAACAACAACATAATACCATTGATCCATCTTTTTTCTGTCCTTAAGATCCGTTGTCAGGTTCGAATCTCATCAGCTTTTACGTTTCTAAAAACATATAGAGATATGAAGATGATGGGAAGCTCAAAGAGAAGATTTTCAAGCAAGGGACTTGGAGGAGTCCTTAAAGAACATAAAGCAAGGCTTTACATTATCAAACGATGTGTCGTTATGCTTCTTTGTTATCATGATTGATCGATTCAATCTTGGTTTGATCCGACTTTCTTCAGTGGTTTGTAAATAGAAAAAATATGTGGCTTGAAAGAGCTCAACAATTTTGTAACCCTATATGTTGGCCCTTGATATAATTCTAAGTATGTTAGATTAGTTCTTTTTTTTTCCCATATGATTTTGGGAACTAATCAATTAATATATTGACAATTTATTGCGAAAAAGTCGATTCTTTTATACGTTTTTTTTTTTTATTCTCTAACTCTTTTCTCTGGGATTGGATCTTCCTCTGATTTTAATTTTCATTTGTGGATATACAAAATCTCTTCAAATTCATACAAATGTTGTTCTTATTTCGGTTAATAACCTTTTTGTGGACACCGGAAATCAAATTCTAGATGATACTTTCTTCGTATTAAGAAGTGTACGATTTATGAAAATTTTAATTTAAAATATATGAGTTTTATCCATTTTCGAAAGTGAAGATTGGGATCACTCACTATTTGTTTCACTGAGAGATGAAATCGAGTCGAAGAGATGAGAAACATCATAAATTAACACGATTCTGGCTCTAATTATGATTAAAAATGTTAAAAATAGGTAGTAAATAGTTTTTATATAGTACCTGATTTCTTAATATTTCTGTCTATAGTTATTCTTTTAAGACATTTTTCTCTAGTAATTTAAGAAGTGTTCGAGTTGAAATTAGAGAAAATGTGGATAAATTATTAAGTAGTAATGCAAAAGGTGTTGGATTCTTAATAATAAAGTTTAGTTCATGGATTGTGAAAGGGACATTTTGTTTTATAAATAATTATATGAATAAAATGTACTTGTTATATAGTTGAAGTTAATTTTATATTGATTAATTAGAGCCACTTTATTAATGCTTGACGTTCAGCTGTATGATTTGACCAAGTACTAACTTTATATTAAAATAACTTTTGATGTGAAACATTTCATAATAAATAATCATAAGATATTTTACAAATTTTTACGATAAAAGTGCATGCTTTCCATTAGAGAGTACTAAGTATTAAATTTTGCTATCAACACAATCACATCGTTTTCTATTGACTTCTCTTGAAAATATTTTCCATTTTGTATTAGGTTAACTTTTGTTATTTTTTCTTAACTATTACATTATGAAGAGTAAATTACACCGTTCGTCCTTAAGGTTTATATACAATTACGGATTTCGTCCCTAACTTTGAAAAGTTGCATTGATCGTCTCATTGTTCAAACTAATTACTCATTTCGTCCCTAATTTGGACGTCCGTTTATTGTTTCCGTTAGCCTTCCCTCACGTGTAAAACACGTGAGGTTATTTTAGTCATTTTCCAGTAACACCTACCTTCCCTTCCATAACCCCAAAAGTCCAAAAGTCAAAATCAAAAAAATCAAAATCAGATAGCAAATCCCATTTTTCAAACCCTAATTTCACACAAATTAAATCCAAATCATACAAAATCATAATTAATCAAACACCTTTTTCTAAGATTTCTTCACCACCACCATGAACAAGTAAAAATATGAAAATATGTTACTACACCAACCATTTCGCCACCCCCCTCCGCTTCAGCAACAAGCCGCCGCCGCAGCTACCACGACAGACACCGCCAACCTTGGTTTTCTCCGTCGTCAAACATTACGGCACCAATCACGTCTCAATCTTCATCCGTTCACCATCACAACCTCTTTTTTATTTCTTTTTTTTCACCGCCGCTCCGCCACCATCACAACAACCGTTAATATCTTCATGATTTTATATTTTGGTTTTCAAATAGTTTTAATTACTAGATTTGTAACACCAACATCACGATTCCTAAACTCCAGCCGCCGCGATTCCTAAACTACAGTCCCGTTAAATTGTAGATCTAGTTTTCCATTGTTTGAGATTTGCTTAAACCAGTTTAATTTCTTCATATGTTTTTTTTTGTGGAGAGCCGAAAAATATGGGAATCTGGAAATGAGAGGAATCTAGTGTTGACTAACTACATTGAAACGTGTTAGAGTTAGGTGGTGGTGGTGGTGGTACGGTGGTGATACGGTGGTGGTTTCTCTCTGTGGAAAAGGAGACAAAAATGGTTATAGAGATAGAAAATGGGTAATATAATTGAAGACTCCGAAATGACTAAAGTACCCTTACGTGTTTTACACGTGAGGGAAGGCTAACGGTAGAAACAAACGGACGTCCAAATTAGGGACGAAATGAGTAATTAGTTTGAACAATGGGACGATCTATGCAACTTTTTAAAGTTAGGGACGAAATCCGTAATTGCATATTAGGGACGAACGGTGTAATTTACTCCATTATGAATTAAGAGATAATATGATATCTCGAAATGACACTTTAAATTATGACTTTTAGCAAATCATATAGTAAAACCAGTTCAGACTTTACGTATAATTGTCCATAATTTTTCATAAACTAATGGTACTAACTTGAGTTTACGAACTTTATTTATTTTATTTATTGTTAATGAAAGTATTAGGTGTTTATTTTTTTTTAGGGAAGGAATTAGGAAGATGATAGGGATATGATAGATTGAGCTATAAAGATAACATGATGTTAAGACTTAAGAGTAAGAAATATATTAAAAAGTTATTATCCATGTTATGATTTTGGATTAATGATTTAAAGTGGTCTAGTTGGTGACACCTTTTATACACTCTTTTGGTCAAACAAAATAATTTTCCACTAGTTTCTCACTTTCAAGTTTCAATAATGTCTAAACTGACTAATATTTCAGACATATTAACTTTGTAGAAGTAAAACCAGAAAAAACAAAAACATTTATATAGGTAAAGTGGATATTGTTGTTAGCGTTTTATTATATAATGTCTAATGAACATCGGTGTTCAGCATTTAATATATATTAAGTAATTTTTTTTATAATATATTAATAAATGTATTGAATAGAAGTAGAAAAATATATATAAGTAATGTATATTAACTGCATTTTATCAATATATTAAGAAATTTTAAGTTCAATTAATGTATAATAGTTGTCGATAACTGGTGTCCACTGAACCCATATAGCAAAACCCTTATTGTTATACTAGTAAACATTTCAATATATAAAACACGAGTACCGTTCATTAATATGTGTAGAATCTATATATTTGAGTTTATTTAAACATTTGTATATATACTTTTTCTTTTTTTGTATATGTGAGAAGTATATGAAGGAAAAAAGTCAATGTTAGTATGATTTTGTTGTCTTGAACCAACCAGCCAAGAAATCTGAGTTGTTTCCAACCAAACTGGCAATTCAATTAAGTTAATTAACCCACTAATAATTGAAGATAATGCATACAAATTAGACCTTAATTAAACTAAATTTGTAAGTTGGTGGTCAAAACCAAAATAGATGATACTTGCGTGGCCATTGCATTATTGTCCTCCAACCGGCATACCACGTGTAATAGGTTATGGTCGAATATAAATATTGGAATTCCTCCCATTATGAATAATTTTGTTCACCATTTTGTTTCGAAGATTTAATGAACATATTTTGTTTCTCTTTATGATATGATGTAAACATGTATGGGTTAATTGCATATTGTTCCAATTGACGGTATTTACTAATTGTCGGACCACAATAGAAATCAAATTTGGCAGCAGATAAACTCTTGAACAATTTGTTGGCCGGAATTATGAAATTATCAACAATTCAAATTTTAATTTTATCGTGTGCGGCAATTTAAGCATATTTGCTAGCACGAAACACATTTTTATTGAAAAAAGGTGAAACTTAATTCTCTTTTGAACTTTTTTTAAACGAACAGAAAAGTTTCGCTCTCCCATACGTTCAAAAGAAAGGTTTATGTATCGAAAACAAAGCCTTTATCATTAAGTGTCCATCAATGAATTTTTTGAGAACCGTATTTAGGGGACTCATTAGATTTTAATGGAAGTTAAGAGGTGCACCAGACACCTTTTTTTTTTTCTTTTTTTCAAGTGATTTATTATTTTCTTTTTAAGTTTTTATTTCTAGGATGTTGAGTTTTGGTTTCTGTAGGTGTTAGTGACTTAGGTCATCTTCAATGTTAACACTACAATATTGAAATGATGTAATATTTGGTTTAAAACATTTTCAACCAAGACAATACAATACTGAGATATTTGTGTCTGATCTAAAAGTCCAAATTTGTTGTAGTGGTTCCAAAACCGTTCTAAAAGAGATTAATTAATAAATAAATATAGATATATTAATATGGAAAATATTTTTTAGAACGCCTTTAAGAAAGCGTTCCAGATAATCTATCATTTTTTAGAATTGTTTATATAATCGTTCAAAAAACGTTTGCTTTTTTGGAGCACGATCTTTTAGAACAATTGTAAAACTGTTTCAAAAAAGCTTTTCCACTGTTCCAAAAAATGGTCTTTGTAGTGAGTAAAATGGTATAAAAATTTGGTATAACACTATTTTTATTCATTTTACACTAAATTTGGTACAACATTATACCTTACATCTAATTTTACAAATCACCTATTTGTTAAATATATATCATACATACTAAACAATAAATTATAAAATATATATTGTTAAAATAAGCTCGTTGAGATCTTTAAAATGAGTATAGTCTTAATATATTTTTTACTTAAAAATTTAATATTTATTTATAACAGTTTTTTAAAAAATATACTATTTAGTGTAAAGTTTAATTTTGTTGGTAATTTTATTATAGAAAATAATTATATTGAATCATTTTATTGTAAAAATCTATTTTGTTAAGTTTAATTACATGAGTAGAATCGTCTTCCAGGGTTTCGTGACGTCCATGAGGTTCGAATAACTGCTTCCCTACCACACGAACAGAAAATCATTGTTGCGAGTCTTGATTTAGGGTTTAATTGATTTAGGGTTGAATTGATTTAGGGTTGACTTGATTTGGACGTTGGTTATTAAAGAGGACAATGAAGTTGAAGTTGGGAAAATTCAAATTTACCCTCGTGTGATAGGCACGTGATTTAATTCACGGTATCTTTAAACGTCCGTTAACCGAAAGGATTGTCCGTGTGCACAAAATCCAAACAAATGACTATCCATGTACTTATCCAAAAGTTAGGACGGAAAGTGTCATTTGGGTAATAGGATAAGGACCATCCGTGTAATTAACTCAATTATTTTATTGTAAAAATCTATTTTGTTAAGTTTAAAAAGAGTTTTGGTGTGAAGATTTTGTGTGTACATTGGAGTAAAACTCAATTTGGTGTATTAAAGATTTCATTTTCACACCAAAATGGTATTATAGTTTGGAGAATACATTAGAGATGCCCTTCGTGGTATTGTGATTCGTCGGGTGAGAAATCTTTGGTGATAGTTTTAAGGTTTGTTTGAGTGATTAAGCTTATTGTTTTTTATTTAGTGTATTGTAACTCATAATATCTTGCTAATTTCACTAATATAATCTTTTTCGGTGTCCAAATAAAATAAAATTGTGTGATGATGACTTAACCGCAATTATTGTTTAATGTGGGTTAAGTTACAATTTATTATTTAGAATAAGATTAGTTATATAAATTGTTTTCTTTATTGTACGTATTAGATCTATGATTCTATTTTATGATAACCATATATTTGTATATTTAGTCAATCAAAAGCAATAAACTACTAATTAAATTCATCGGATTTAACATGTGGTGACCTTTAGTTAGTTAATCTATAAATTAAATGAAGTAAATCAAGACCGTTGTCAATCATGACAACAATATCTCAACATATCAACCACTTAGGTCTTACATATCAGTTCACGTACAACAATATCAACAGAAAATCTCAACTCAATATTATATGAGTAACCCCAAAGAGTTCAAAGTGTCCCTCTTGCATGATCATTAGTCATTAAATTGTCCCTCTTGCACTATCATAAGTCACTAGACAACAATAAGAGTCATTAGACAACAATAAGATAAATAGTGTGTAATTTGCGCACTCACGTTTTGGTGGTTCTACTCCCTTTTTTCCCTTTCTTTTTTCCGAAAGACAAATGGTACATATACCGCACAATTTATCCACACATTTGTTTATTGTGGCCTTCGACAGTATGACCTCTAGGTCAATAGGTCTTTCAGATACAGACACATTACAAACATTTTGGTTGATGGTTCTACTCTTATTTCTAAAATCTTATAAAATTTGTTAAACTAAAGAAATAAAATTCTTATAAATTCTTATCAAATAGATATTAGTTTATATTTTTGACTACAATGCATCGCACGGATTCAAATCTAGTTTCCAAATAAAAAAGTTTATCAAACAATTATGGAGCAGACTTCAAATCCCTTACCAAACAACTCTATAAGTTGAATAATTAATTTAAATTCATCATCAATGAGTCCAAATGAGAAAAGAAAACAAGTAGTAAATCAATTGTGAACTTTGCTTGTCTATCTAGAGGAAGACTAAGCAAATTCCAACCTTCGACTAACTAGACTTGAGCTAATGGTCATCATAAATATGATGAACATAGAAGTGACGAAAGAAAACATGACATAAAACATAATGAGTTGGGCTTCAGTTGTTACGGGTAGTTTAACCTTTATCTAGTAAGATTGCGTACTCTTAAAAACAAGTTCAAAACCAATATACAACTCGAAAGAAAATGTCTAATGACGAGTTGTGTGAAGAAAAAATAAGTTAAAATGGTAACTGTAAGTTATAATTAAACATATTATACCATTTCATGAATCTGTTCAGGGTTAAAAGGAACACACTTGCCGAAAGACATTCTCACTCTAGTCAATGACACAAATGATAATCATAGTCAATAAGGCAATCAGCTGGTAATTGAATTGATCATGTTGTAACATATAGTTGGTCAAACAATATATTATATAAACTTATCCAACAGCCTTGTCATGACAAGAATATCTCAACAATATCAACAACTTAGGTATTTCATATTAGTTCACAAAGTGATAGTATCAACAGCAAAATCCCAACACAATGATTATAGGGTAACCTCAATGAATGCGAAATTGTCCGTTCAGTTAATTTGAAGCAACAATTAAATAGTAACCTAGATCGACCAACATTTCAATCCTTAGTGATTTATGCAACATATTGGTGGTTCATCTCATAAGGCATGATGGCTAGTTTAGCCATCTCAATTATTTAGATGATATTAGATTAATATTTACTTTTTTTGCAACCAATTAATTTCATATTGGTTACTCAACTTTGGTTTGAAACCCTCCTCTCATTACAACTTCGAATATTGATAGATTTTACCAATCATGTTATCATATATATATATATATATATATATATATATATATATATATATATATATATATATATATATATATATATATATATATATATATATCAATTCGGACGGAGCAAGTAATATATATATATATATATATATGTATATATATATATATATATATGGGGATATAGGGGAAAGTGAATATGGGGCTGTTGGGCATCTAACCTTACATGCAAAATTAATTAAATCGACGTCGTTTTAACCTAAAATTAATAAATCGACATTCCTATTTCCTTCCCCTGCTTTCTCCCGTTCACAAGCATCGGTAACAATTTTCGTAATTCTTAATTCTCTGTATCAATATCATCAATAACATTGATGAATTCCTAATTGATGAATTCCTAATTTTAATAATTCCCAATTGATGAATTCCCCATATAATCATGCAAAATTCTTTTTTTTTTACGCCTAATTATTTTTTTGGTGCTAATTAGCATAGCCAAATCCAAAGCGCAGGGAATCAATTTTTTCTTATTATAGTTGCTTTCATTTTAGTGTCTTCAAATGTGTGTTAGTTATATTGCTTTCAAGAAAAGATCATATGAATTTGATCATATGTGCAACTAGCTAAACCCAACCTGCAATTATTTGAATTGAAGAAAAGATCATATGAATTTGAACAGCTCCTTATTTTTTTGGTGCTAATTAGCAGCTCATTATTTTTTTGGTGCTAATTAGCATAGCCAAATCCAATGCCTAATCTAAACAGCTCCTTATTTTTTTTGTGCTAATTAGCAGCTCCTTATTATTTTTTTTGTGTTTGTTTCGGCTTATGTAACCGGAAATTTCATAAGCTCATAAGCCCATTTTTTCCGGCTTATGAGCTTATCAAGTTGAGCTTATGACTTTAAATAAGCCATAACCTCAACTTCATAAGCTCATAAGCCGGAAAAAAAATGGGCTTATGAGCTTATGAAAAATTACATAAGCTCATAAGCCGGTTACATAAGGTAACTGGTCTTTTTTTCTTTTAGTCTCGTTTGTGCTTATAAACGTAATTATCTTTTCGTATACAGGTAACTGGAATTTTTTTCTTTTAGTCTCCTTTGTGCTTCTAAACGTAATTATCTTTGCAAATGGGATCTAATGACGAGGTTTGTATTTCTGTCTGTATATGTGTAATATGTTAGTACCAATTTAAATTTATATATTTTAAGCTAATATGATTTAGCTTTTCTTATTATAGAATATATACGATTCAGAGATTAATACAGAGATTGAGTTGTTTGAAACCAATGTTATTGATGATATTGATGCAAATGAGTATCCAGAATTAGAAAGTGAAAACGCAAATGACATTGAAGGTGATATTGAATGTGAGAAATACGAAAGTTCAGATGTAATGGGGAAGAATTTTGATACTCCTGAAGATGCTTATGTGTTCTATAATCGTTATGCGCTTTTACATGGATTTGGAATACGTAAATGTTCAAGTTTTAAGAATAAGACAACAAATGAGAATTATAGAAAAAAATATGTGTGCAACAAAGAAGGTTTTAAAGATTTAAAAATCAATAGTTCTGGTGGCGATGTAAAGAAACGTCGTAGGGATTTAAGGACTGGTTGTGAGGCAATGTTTCGGATTTCAAAGAAAAAAGATGAGAAATGGGTGGTCGACATATTCAACGATTCACACAATCATGAGTTAAGCGTTACACCGACCAAAGTAATGAAACATCGTTCGCATGGGAAGTTTCACCGCTCATTGGCTTGCAAATCCCTTATGTCGGAACTTGGCCAATCCGGGTTAAGACCTTGTCAAATAAAGAAGGTCGTAAATACCATGAAACCTCCACATGAAAGTGATGTTACATCCAAACAATGTTCCGATATCTTAGGGGAGCAACGAAAACAATACAAAGGTAAGGAGTTTTATGGGCTTATCAAACACTTCCAAGATAAATCAAGAGTAGATAGTAATCAATATTTTGAGATGGATTTATTCGATGATGGATCTCCTAGAAATCTTTTTTGGGCTGATGGAAGGTCAAGAGACTCGTATATTAAATTTGGAGATGTTGTCGTGTTTGACGTGACATACATGACCAACAAGTTTAAAATGCCATTTTCTCCAATTGTCGGAGTGAATCATCATAACCAGTCTATACTCTTTGGTGGCGCATTGTTGGAAAATGAAAAACAAGAAACCTTTGAATGGTTATTTCGACACTTTTTGAAGTGCATGTTTGATAAACATCCGTCTGCAATTATCACAGATCAAGATAAAGCTATGGGCAATGCTATAAAAATAGTTTTTCCAAATACTCGTCACCGTTATTGCGCATGGCACATCAAGAAACATGAGTTGGAACATCTTCGTCCTTTAAAAGCCCGTTATAGTGACTTCGAAGAATTATACAGACAATGTGTGAGGAGTGATAACGTCGAACAATTTGAAACCCGATGGAAAGTCATATTTGATAAGTTTAACCTTGAAAGTAATAGTTGGATTAAAGAAATGTATAACCAACGTCATAAATGGGTCAAAGCGTTCTTCAAAGATGTTTTCCTTGCTGGCATGACGACAAGTGGAAGAAGCGAGAGCATTCATTCTTTTTTTGATGGATATGTTAATTCGAAGACCATGTTGAATGAGTTTGTAGTGCAATATGATAAAGCTGTTGAATCTCGAAGGGTTGCAGAAGAAGATGAAGACTTCAAGACCATGAACTCCAAGCCTAATCTTTCTTCGGTTAACCCAATAGAAGCAAAAGCAGGTGCACGTTATACTAGAAAGATCTTTGATGACTTCGAAAAAAAATGGAAAGCGAAACATGAACGTGTACATATACAGGAAAGCAAATTCAATACATGTTACCAAAAAGTAACGAAACAAGAATACCATAGACAAGTTATTATCATCAAAAAACCACTACAGGTGGTTGACAAGAACAAATAATGACGATTTTTGTATCGTCAACTTCAAAAGCATAACGAATAAGAAAGTAAAACAATTATGTGAATTAATAATGGTCTTGATAAATTGCTCCAAATTCGGCCCTCCATGCCTGATCATCGTCATCGTTGTTGTTGGAACATTATTGTCTGTATTTGTATTCATTAGAACGTGTCGTAGAGTTAGTATGTAATTAGATCGAGTTGTAAAGTCCAAACGCATTAACGAAGAAGTTACCGTCATGTAAAAGAGTTACACTCACGTAACTCTTCAGTTACGTGCACGTAACTGTTAGTTACGTGCACGTAACTCTCTTCCAAGAGTTACGTGAGCGTAACTCTTCTAGGGTTTCGGGCTGGTATAAATATCGAGCTCAGAATCATTAATGTGTGTGGTTGAACAGTGTCAGTGCAGTCACATCAGAGAGAGTTACGTGAGCTAGGTCATAGGTCACGTAATTAGTGTTCTTGAGTGTTAAAGTGTTGTAATCGAGTGTTCTTGGTTCTATTCGTGTTTGTAAACATTCACGTAAGCAATATAGAATCAATCATTTGATTATATCTCTTGTTCTTCACCGTTTACTTGCTTAAACTTGTTATTCCGCAATTAGTTTAAGATAGGATTCAAAGGAGGTCCGAGATTAGGCGACCAACAAGTGGTATCAGAGCCTCTATACTTGCTATAGAGGTCTTTGAATCTGTTTGGTGAAGATTTGGGCTGATTTGGAATAGATCTAGGTTTTGGAGTAATTTAGGTTATTTCGGGATTTTTAGATCTAGGCCGTTCTAGCCGGAGTTTGGAGCTTAGGTTCAGATATTACATCTACAGTTGGTAGTATTACATATCTGCAGAAGAAGGGCACTTAGTTTTGTGTATTTCTTCGTTTACGGCCGTTTTTGTGAAGTTTTAGCTGCTGCACGAAATTGTCACGTAATTGAGGTAATCTGCACGTAATTCTCTATTTCGCTCACGTAATTGCGAATTACGTTCACGTAATTGTGCTTTTACGTGCACGTAACTTGTGAGGCTTGCACGAAATTGTTAACTTACGTTCACGAAATTGTTAAGTTACGCTCACGAAATTCTATATTTCGTGCACGTAATTGGGTATTTCGTGCACGTAACTCTTGTTCTGAAATCGTTCGTCTACTCATTTTACAAGCCGTTACTCTGCCCGATTTTCATTGGAAAGGATAGGTAGGTGTTAGGTTAGTTTTTTGGGTATTCGTAAGCTGAAGATTTTGGGAATTTGTGTGAAGTTAAGATGGCTCTAGCTACGAATTCTAATTCGCTCAACATGGAGACAAGCCGTAACCCTCAACTTCCTCCTTTATACAACCCGAACCGTAGTGTAGAGGACTGGATGATGAGTTTTAGGACGTATGTAGCGTGTACTGATCCGGGTATATGGGCTCCTATTCTCACGAAGTATGAAGCTCCCCATGACCTCAACACAGCCACCGGTATTAAAACCTATCGGCCTCCATCTGCTTATTCCGATGATGAGAAAGCTCTTTGTCTCAAAAATCAGAAAGCGTTAGGAACTATTCAGTTCTGTCTAACCGATGAGATGAGGGCTATTTTCCGACTGCTCGATAATCCACACGATCTGTGGAATGCTATCGCAAAGAGGTATGGAGGTACGGAGGAAATGAAAGAAGTCAAAGCCGACTTGTTGAGGCGACAATTTGATAACTTCAAATGTGGAGAGAATGAGACACTAGATATGCTCATCTCGAGATTTAGTCGTCTGATAAATGATCTTTTTGAATTAAAAGTTGAGTTCAGCAAGCTCCAGACTAACTTAAGATTCTTGGATAGTCTGCCTCCGCACTGGGAGTTTCGTGTGCTTCTTTTGAAAGACAAACCCGAGTTAAGAGATTATAGCTTTGAGGATCTCATTGACAAACTTCGTATAGCCAATCTGCAAATGCAAGAAAAGGCTTATGGTAGCAATACGTTTGCTGAGAAGGTACTAAGGGATAATGCGGGAGTTGCTTTCCTCTCGGATATCTCATCCAGAGTACCTTCATCCTCCAGTTACTTACCTCCGACTCTCAACTCTCCGAATGTTCAAGATAGTCCTCCCGTATCGAGCTCAGCCGATTCACTGTGTCCTTCCTGTTCTTCTTGTAGAACTTGCTCATCGAGACGGGAAATGAATACGGCATTTGCGGCTCCTCTTCTAAGATCACAAGGGAGAGGAAAGGAAACGGGTTTCAGCACTTCTAGTTCCCAGAATGTGGAGCCTGATCGCTTACAATCGTGCTTCGTTGCAGCATACAATGACTTGATCGACGGACGGATCGCATGCTCCTCCCTCAACGAGGAAGATTACGAGCAGGTTCATCCCGATGATCTAGATGAAATGGATATTCGATGGAATATGGCTATTCTGACTAAGCGGATTAAAGGGTTTCTCAATCGCACGGGAAAGAAGTTTGTTGGTGGCGATAGGAAAAGTGGAATGGGCTTCGACAAGTCGAGGGTAAAGTGCTTTAAATGCAACAATTACGGGCACTTTGCTCGTGAATGTGGTCAACACTCTCGTGAAGACCCTCGACATGATCACGGAGAAAGATATAGTCAACAACAACAAGGTCAAGCCTCCCATCAAGGAAGAAGCTATCAACAAGGAGGATATCAAGGTCCAGCATCGAGGAATCTCCGAATTCAAGATGCAGAAAAGGATGCAAGTGCACTCATAGCTGTGGATAACCGGGTAGACTGGAATGCCTATGAGGATATCGCTCCAAGGATGGATAACTTTGCACTAATGGCCTCTACTTCAGATGCTTCTTCTAAACCTGAGGTAGATTTCGATCCTTTCACTCCGGTTTGTACTAACTGCAGTGAGCTAGAGGCCAAGCTCACTGTATGGAGTACCTCTGCTAGAGAGTTAAGTGTCGAAGCTAATGATTTTAGATTAAGAAATGATGCCTTGTGTAAAGAAAACAGAATTTTGACTACTTTTAAGAAAGAAAAACAAGTTGAAATCTCTGATTTAAAAATTGTTATTACTCGACACATTTCGAAAATCCAAGAGTTCTCTGATGCTTATGCAGCTGAAAAATTAAATGTTGCCAAGAAACAGAGTGAAATTGATACTCTGCAGGCAAAGTTAGCTGCAATTGCAAACTCTAAAGAAATCTTGGCTCAGTTGATCGAATCTCAACGGACGAACACTAAGGATAAGGGTGGACTGGGGTATTCTAGTATGCCCCCTCCAATGAATTTCACCCCAATCCCAGCCGATGGCTCGTCCGTAGAGGTAACTCAATCTTCTTCTTTGACCTCTGAGGCTCCCAAAGCCGAAGAAACTGGTCCAGAAGAAAGTATTAGTGAAATTGAGTCTAAAGTGACTTTGAAAAGTCCAGACCATAAATCGAAAGACTTAAATGACCTAAAAGACGTCCATTTAACTGCCCATCAAGAGAGTCTTTTCGAAAAAGTCATTCAACGCCTTGAAAGCCGTCTTATTACTAAGATGGACAAGAAGTTTGAACAACTTCAGGTGCGAGAAGGAAAACGGATTGTTAAGCAATCCGATTCCAAGCAGGCCGAGTCAAAGTCCACAAAATCGAGGTCAAAGGGTAAAGAAAAGGTTGAGGAACCAATTCTAACTATTCAAACCCCTATGTCCACGATCTTCACTAAGGGAGTGGCTTCTTCTTCTAAGCCTACAAGTTTCTCTCCTAAAGTGTCTAAAGCTAAATCAACCAAGGTAATACCACCACGAAACGACAATCAAAAGAAGATTCCAACTTCTCAGGTTCCCGAGGTTAATTCAACTGACCCTCGAACCTGCTATTATTGTCGATGTGAGGGACACATTGCCAAGGTTTGTCCTCGTTTGAAAAGCTTAATTTTGAAACGTAAAGAGTCAAGAACAACTTCAAACGTTAAGTCTGTTCCTCAAAGGAAGAATCAACCAAACAAACCAAAGGTTGATTCTCCTTCGGTCAAGGTCAAAACCGATCCAAAATCGAAATTGACTGAGACTGTTAAAGATGATAAAGAGTCGCTCGAACATCAGGATGACACATCAACCACTACTGATTATCAGAAAGACCATGAATTGGTTGATGTGATCATTACCGATGAAAGTGGGAGACCCAAGTCGGTTAAGGCTTGGGTCCCTGTTACAAACTAACCTTTCTTATAAGATGTGCAGGAACGACCAAAGTGAACTGTAGATAATACGTAGTATGTCATCAGTGGTTGTTCAGGGCACACGACAGGTTAGTTCTTGACGATTGGAAGGCTCCGAGTGCTTACACATGCTCGACTGATCAAATGCCTTCCCGTCAAGTGTAAAGGTTCTTTAACACGAGATAAAGTGTAAAGGTTTGCGTAAATCATCATTTTCATCTCTTGAAAGAGTTTAAAGGTTAAAAACTTGTTTTCTATTATTTGATAATAGTTTAAAGTTAAAAACGTGAATTAAAACAAGTTTAAAATCGAGAAAACGCGCGGAAAACACTTACGCACGTAACTGGAAATTACGCTCACGTAATTGAGAATTACGTGAACGTAATAAAGGAATTACGTGCACGTAATTCATCAAATACGTGCACGTAATTGTTGATAAAGAGAGGGTATAAATTGGTTTTTTGCTAACTGTTACATATCACTTCAAAAACCCTCTTATTTTCAAAAACCCTCTCGGCGATTTTGCAATCTACCATCTCTTTCACTCAATTTTCTGTTCATTCTCACTCGGAATCACAATCTAAACATCACGGTATGCTTTCTTGAATTTATTTCGAGTTAAAAGGGGGTGTTTGGATGGTTTTGGGTTTCGGTTTGGGTAGCCAAAGAACAAAACATCATAATCTGTTAAGGAAACATGAATTGATGATGTTTAAACATTCTACACACATTTTCGAGCATCATAACATGTTTTGATTACAGATTTTGGCCAAAATCAAGGGTTTAAAGATATTTTTGGTTTATAACCTAAAAACCCTAATTTTGAATGATTTTCTACACAAATGTCAAATGGGTGTAGTTTAAAGACCAATGTAACTCGGAATAAAGCGATTAACATGTTTTTGAGATAAAAACCATAGCTAAATTCTTAGTTTATTGAGCGAAAGAAAACGACGGGTCAAAACGGTTACGGGCACGTAATTTGGAATTACGTGCACGTAACTCTGTTTTACGTGCACGTAATTCACAAGTTACGTGCTCGTAACTTGTGTCTTCTGAAGTAACATGCACGAAATAGCCAAATTACGTGCACGAAATTGTCAAATTACGTGCACGTAATTCTTGTCTGAAATTTTCAGTTGTCATGTAACATCTATTACGTGCACGTAACTCCTGAGTTACGTGCACGAAATTGTTAAAGCAAAAAGTTCGTTTTCGCGAAATTGTGTCGTTATGCTGCCCAAATTTTTTCAAAAATCCATTACGTTAGACAAGTTACGCGCGTAACTGTCAACAGATTCACATCTGTTATTGGCAAATTCAATTTGCATAACGTAATTGATTTCAACGCTTGCAGCATAACCCAATTTCACTCGAAAGTAGTCTTGCACTTCTAGGATGTTGTTTACAATATCTTTTAGTAGCTTTTGTGCTTGTACTAACTTTTGTGCGAGTTGTGTTGTCGTTTGTGTAGAATGGCACCTAAAGCTTCGAAGACTGAGATTGCAATTAAGAGGACACAACGCGGTGGCTCTTATGACTGCTGAGAAAAGTGGGGCCGGGTATGAAGGGATCATCAACTATCTCAATAGGAGCCCAATTGCATATGCGTGCAAATCCTGGTTTGAAGCTTGATCTTATATCAGCATTCTGGAAGATGCTAGGGCTAATACGACGGTCGATCATCCCTACGATCGAGTTCCATGATTGGGGATCTTCCGGTTGTATCTCTGAGGACGTGATTCGCACGGTTCTTCAGTTTCAAGATTCAGCTAACGCTCCTGATGTGTTTCCTGATAAGCTGATCTTCGGATGCTTCAAGCAGATGGGCTATACGGGTCGACTAGATTCCGCCCAGTTCTACAAGCTATGATGCCTGATCAATACCGTCTTCTGATGGCCACAAGCTCATCCAATG
>CAJVGC010000590.1:6964613-7003650 GCA_910822075.1 Senecio squalidus | reverse complement strand
CCTTCTCTCACAACTTCGAATATTAATAGATTTTACCAATCATGTTATTTATATATCTTTAATATATAATAAAAGAGGGGCCTTAAATGCCACATGGCGGAGTAAGGTCCATTGGATAGGTTCACTTCTTTAATGTCAGCCGTTAGATCAGATTGATGATGTCATCAAAGATTATTTTCATTTTACACCCTCTTACAATACATAATTAGATTATTTCTTTTCATTCCATCTCCACTAAAATGAAAAACATAATTCTAATATGCTTATAGAATTGTTCAATTTGGACTGTGATTTACGTTATTATTATTCTAAAATCTTCTAATACAAAACATCAAAACATTAAGTGTATATGTTATTATAGCTATAAACATCAGTATAACATTATTTGTAGAAATTAATAATCGGGTTTTGTGGAAGAAGTTTTATATTTCATCAACTTAAAACGTTTACATTGTAGGCCTATTTATAGGAAAAATAAACCTAACGGGCCCAAGCCCACATACGGGCTTGGGCTTACATTTGAACAAAACGTCTATTATTTCTAACATTCCCCCTCAAGCTGAGTGGTGGGATTTCCAATGCTCAACTTGTCAAGACAGTGATTGAAGATCTTTCCAGTAACCGCCTTTGTGAGAATATCTGCCAGTTGATCTTTGGATGAGACAAACGGAAGTTCGATAATCTCATCTTCGAGTTTTTCTTTGATGAAGTGCCTATCAACTTCAACGTGTTTTGTTCGATCATGTTGAACTGGGTTTCCTGAAATCTGTATTGCAGCTTTGTTGTCACACATAATCTTACTAGCTTTTTCTGAGGGATACCCAATTTCTGACAGTAATTTTCGCAGCCACAAGACTTCTGCTAAACCTCGTGCAATTCCTCGAAATTCAGCTTCGGCACTTGAGAGAGCGACTACCTTTTGTTTTTTACTTCTCCAGGTAACAAGATTTCCTCCCACTAGAGTAAAATACCCTGATGTAGACCTTCTATTACCTTTGTCGCCTGCCCAGTCAGCATCCGTGTAAGCATCAATCTTCAGGTGCCCATTTGCTCTGAATAGAACACCGTGTCCAGGAGTTCCCTTGAGATACCTGATAATCCGTACAGCTGCTTCCATGTGCTGGACTTGAGGTTGGTGCATGAATTGACTTATAACCCCCACAGCGTATGCAATGTCTGGCCGAGTATGAGCTAAGTAAATCAGCTTTCCCACCGTTCTCTGATATCTTTCTTTATCTGCCAATTCAGCTTCATCTTCCATGAACAATTTTTGGTTGGCTATCATGGGAGTGTCTGCAGGTTTACAATCTAGCATTCCCGTTTCTGCTAATAAATCAAGAACATATTTTTGCTGGCAAATGAAGATCCCTAATTTTGATCTTAGAACTTCAATTCCGAGAAAATATTTGAGTCTTCCCAGATCTTTCATTTCAAATTCTTTGAAAAGATTAGCTTTCAATTCTGTCATTTCCTCTGAATCATCCCCTGTAATGATCATGTCATCAACGTAGATTATTAAACAGGTTATGAGTTTACCTCTTCGTTTCAAGAAGAGAGTGTGATCGGAATTGCTTTGGTTATAGCCATATTTCTTCATAACTGTAGTAAACCGACCAAACCACGCTCGTGGAGACTGCTTCAAACCGTACAGAGATTTCTTTAGTCGGCAAACTTTCCTGGCCTCAGAACTATCATGGATTCCAGGTGGGGCTTCCATGTAGATTTCTTCTTTCAATTCTCCATGTAGAAAGGCATTCTTGACATCGAATTGGTGTAATGGCCAATCCTTGTTTGCTGCAACTGAGAATAGAACTCTGATAGTATCAATCTTGGCTACTGGAGAGAAAGTCTCACAGTAGTCAATCCCGTAAGTCTGAGTATACCCCTTTGCGACTAATCGAGCTTTATACCTTTCGATTGATCCATCGGGTTTATACTTGATAGTGAACACCCACCGACATTTAACGGGTTTCTTTCCTGGAGGCAATTCACATTCTTCCCATGTTTCACTTCTTCTCAGGGCTTCAAGTTCAGTTCCAATTGCTTCTTTCCATTCTTTATACTTAAGTGCTTCTTCAACACTTGTTGGGATTTTTTCAGAACAGATCGCGTTTGCGAAGGACTTGGCTTCCGGAACTAAATTCCTTCTTGCGATATTTGCAACTGGATATCTCGACCCTCTTGAACTTCTTTCAGGTGAGTATCTGTTAGGCGGAATTCCCCTGGTTGATCTAGGTGGAAGATCATACCGAGCTGGTTCAGTCACACTCGGAGTTTCCGTCTCGACCTGTTGTTCATCATCACACATATCAGAGTTATTTGAAGTATCTGAAGATTCAGAACCACTTACCTCGGATATCAGTTGAGGAGGATCATTGTTGGTGGGAGTGGTACTGTCTTCAGGTTCTTCAGGACTATCAGTCTCCGGAGTGGATGTATCAGTAGAAGCACTATTCACAGGTGGTGCCCAACTTATCCATCTTAATGCGTCATTTTCTTTTTCCCCCTGACCATGAAGATGGGTCTGGTAGAAGAATTCAGTTTCAAGAAAGTCACAGTTCATTGTTGTGAACATGTGATGCCGACTCGGGCTGTAACACCGATACCCGTGTTGATTGACACCATACCCCAAAAACACACATTTCTCTGCACAAGGATCAAGTTTTGACCGCTCTATTTTTGGTATATGGACAAAAACAGAACATCCAAACACTCGAGGTTCAAGAGTTAGATTTGAAGGCAGTTTATGGAAGTGTGACAGTGTTTGGAGAGGAGTTTTGAGAGCTAGAGCTCGGGTTGGTAGACGATTAACCAAGTATGTGGCAGTGACAACTGCTTCTGGCCAAAAAGACTTTGGGACTTGTGATTCGATCATTAGAGCACGAGTGATTTCCAACAAGAATCGATTTTTGCGTTCTGAAACCCCATTTTGTTCAGGGGTGTGAGCACACGAGGTTTGATGAATGATTCCCCGCTCTTGACAGAAGTTTTTCATGGAAGTATTACAGAATTCTCCCCCATTATCTGACCTGAGAATTTGGATTTCACTTTTGAATTGGGTTTTGACCATGTTACAAAAGAATGTGAACTTCGTAAAAACTTCAGACTTATTTTTTAAAAGATAAGTCCAAGTCATTCGAGTACAATCATCTATAAATGTCAGAAAATAGCGGAAATTTTGTCCTCCTTCAATTTTAGCGGGACCCCAAACATCAGAATGAATTAACAACAAAGGTGAATCAACTCTAGTATCATTTGGTTTAAACGTATGTCTATGACTTTTTGCCAAAATACAAGTGTCACAATGAAAATCTTTATTTTTAGGAAATAAATGCGGAAATAACTGACGTAAATAACCAGTGGACGGATGTCCCAATCGTCGGTGCCATAACCATTCTTTCCTATCGTTTGAACCATGAGTCAGCATAACTGAGCCTTGTTGAGTGACTTCATCTACGTAATATAATCCTTGTCTCTCAGTACCACGCCCAATGATCCTTCCCGTCCTGATATCCTGCAAAATGCAAAAAGTGGGGTGCATTAATACCACACAATTTAATTCTTTCGTAACATGACTAACGGATAATAGTTTGTGTGATAATGATGGCACATAAAGGCATCTCGAGAGTCGTAATTCTTTCGATATTTCAATGGTTCCCCCTCCTTTAACTGGGAGAGTTTCCCCGTTAGCTGTGTGAATTCGTGTTTTGTCAACTTTCGAGTTTGACGTTAGATCGGTTATATCAAACGTCATTGTATCAGTGGCACCACAATCAAAAATCCATGAATTACACTTGGCGTTTTTGGTGGCAACATTAACTTCTCCAGATCGGGAAGAAACGTTCTCCTCTTCGAAATCATGCACGTTTAACATTAACTTCTTTCTTCCGCCGTTAATCTCTCTGCTGCATATGACGGCGGCAACTTTTCCAGTCTTGGAGGTTTTGTGGTTATCACTCCACCATTCAGGATATCCAACGATCCTAAAGCATTGTTCTTTGGTGTGTTTCGACATACCACACTCTTCACACTTGAGCTTCCTCTTATCCACCTTTGATTGAGTTCGAAAAAACGGCTTGTCTGACCGATGATTCTTGAAAGGAGGTTTTAGGTTTTGAAATTGGTTCTGAGCTCCGTTACGAAGCAAATTTATTTGTTGTACGGCGAAGTTATTGTTTTCGTTGTCAGCCATTGAATGGTGAGACTTATTCGTTTTTGTCTACCTCACAAATTCTTTAATTGGGCTGAAAAATTGTAATTGGGCTTCAAATACCTTAATCCACAACTCAAATTAGCAAAATCTTATACAAAAAAAAAGTTTTTTGTCTATATTGAAATTAAAGCCCAAAAAACATTCTAATTGGGCCTTGTTGGTTACTGCTTAACAAAAAACAGGGGGCAGCGATTGTTTTCGGAATTCAGAGAAAAAAGCGGCGAACATAATCACTTGATTTCGCAGTGAGCAAATTGAAATCGAATTAGTTCGTGTACCACGTTTTCCTAGTCGAATGGAGGTCAGTCGAATAAGTGATTCGTGTATGAAAGGATTGCTGATCGAAAGGAAGTTCTTAGTCGAACGTCTAGTCCGATTCAAAGTCGAATTAAACAAGTTCGTGTGGGTTGTTCGAATCCTTTAATTTGCTGGTCGAATGAATTCCTATCCGAAGGTATGTATTCGTGTATCCTCGTTTTCTGGTCGTGTGTGTCTGTTCGTGTACGCTTGTTTTCTAGCCGTGCCTGTAAATTCGTGTAGGTTAGATATTTGGTCGAATGGTGATTCGAATACCAATTCGTGTAAGGCTGTTTTTCTGGTCGAATGAACTAGTCGAATTTAGTTTGAACAGGTACTTTGAAAGTAACCTGCTCTGATACCATGTAGAAATTAATAATCGGGTTTTGTGGAAGAAGTTTTATATTTCATCAACTTAAAACGTTTACATTGTAGGCCTATTTATAGGAAAAATAAACCTAACGGGCCCAAGCCCACATACGGGCTTGGGCTTACATTTGAACAAAACGTCTATTATTTCTAACATTATTTTCTCATAATAGCTTAAAATCTACATAAACGTAAAATCTATAATTTAACTTTTATTTTTTCCGTGTTATCGCGGGACAATAGTCTAGTATATATATATATAAATATGTTGAAAGAACTTGAACTAAATATATAAATACGAACTTTATCATTCTATCTATATACGATAATTATTTTTATTTTCAAAAAGACATAAGAATTTAATACTATGAGAATTGACCCCGATACTCTTTTTGGAAATTTTAAGTGTTTCCCACTTAACCCTATAATGAGATATCTATGATAAAACTTTAACAGATAAAATCTTCAACCCAAACTTAATTTTGATATTTTCTATTGAATTTATTTGGGGTGATACAAATTCAGAGTGTGTCATAGTGTGAGTGCCGTTCTGAAACACTACTAGAACATGTACGTATTGATGCAACAACTTGGATGCATCTTGGCGATCGATATGCAAGGTCAGTCCTAAGAATTTAGATATTCCGTAGGAAAAATAATAATAGGCCTTAAATACAATAAACGTAAAAAAGAAAAATAAATTATAAAGAAGCCAAAAGGCTCAAACTTAGGAACAAAGAGATTCTCCTAAAATTGTTAACCAAGTAATTAAGCTAAGTATATTTTACATCAAAATTCCCTCTATTTTTACTATATATTTAAATGAATAAATAACATATAATTTTTAAAAGTATTTTGAATTCTTTTAAAATTGAGTCTTGTGTCGTCGTCCCTCTCGTACCCTTCGGGTCATGCATGTCAATATGGCTTGTAATATGATTTATGAATAGTAATATGTTCAATGCTAACAGAAACTCATTAGAATAAAACCATTATTCAAGCTTTTCTTCAAAACTATATGTACTTAAATGGATTATTTAATAAATATTTTCCATTAATAAGGACTAAAACAGTGAACATTGCCTAAGATATAATTATTGATGAAAGATTAGATTGGGTTACTCGAACGAAATTAACATATTTAGTTCATAAAATATAAACTGGCTTAATATAATAATTTTGTGATAAGATGATGAAAGAAAAGTAACTAATTATTTTCCAAAAAGGTATTGAAATGTGCACACGTGCATAGTGAACCAATGAAAGAGGGAGTACCTTTGTCGGCCACACTTACATTTAGATACGTGCAATCGTCAATGGGTAAAAGCTAACTTTAGCACCCAACGTGCGGTAAGCCCCACCATTTAACCCTTTTTTCACCCTTTTCAAAGATGCACTCAAAACTAGGGCTGGCAATTTCTGACCCGACACGAAACCCGACCTGAAACCGACACGAAAATAAACAGGTTTGGATTGAGGTAAATAAATTTCGGGTCGGTTTTAGGTTGACGCAATTAACCCGTTTATTAAACGGGTTAGGTTTGGGTTGGTAAAAATTTAAATGGATTGACCCGCCGACCTGTTTAATTAATAAAACATTTTTTAAAATATTGTAAATTGAAAAGCCTTCTTGTAAATTGAAATCATTAACTATACATGTTATAGATAAATGAAAACCCTTATTGTAAATTAAGTTCATTAATCCCATCTAGAAACTAGATGATAATCTCACGCCTCTTTTCACCCTTTAAATTCTCAAACCCACACGCACCACCGAAGTTTTGGATGCACATTTAAAAAGTTAACATGTTTGACCCGCTTGACCCATTTAAACCGCTAACCTGTTTAACCCGTCTAATTAAACAGGTTATATGGGTCGGATTCAGGTTCAAGGTAACACAGGTTAGGTTTGAGATTTATAACCCGTTTATATAAACAGGTCGGTTTCAGGTTGAATGTTTTTGACCTGCCAACCCGCGAACCCGAACCCGTGAACACGAACCCGACCTGAATTGCCACCCCTACTCAAAACTATAGTTTGATGATCTGTTCTAATTATATGAGCCTACGAAGTCGGCACCCTACTATAGTTCTACACCGCTAGCTCTTGAGTAATGGTTGAGTTCTCGACTTGACCGGGTTATATGCGAGGCTCATGAGCTTTAAAATGTGATGATCGAGTTGTGAGAGTCGGAACTCACCACTCCATGAGCTTTAAATGAACATTTATTTTTATCTAAATTTGAAATTTAAAGGTAGAAAGAAAAATATTTATTTAAGGATGAAGGGACTACATGTTTTTATTAGTGTTAAATCTTACTAACCAAGTGACCGAAAGGTGACAACAATATAACTAGTTTAACTGAAGAAATAAAATTGAAAATTCAAGCAAATCATATGGTCGAGTTTTGTAACTCCGTACACTAGAGTTATGACTAAATATAAATAACGCACACGTTGTTTAAATTCAATATGTAACAAAATAATTTTTGTCTAACTCTTTTTAACCGCAACTCAAAGGGTTGTTATCAAAAATTATTTTTTTTACTTCTTTACTTTTTTTACAAAAGTTTTCTGTTTTTTGAAGGAAGTTATATTTTGGAAAATTGGAAATAAAATGATTGACCAGGATGTTTGGGCTTAGTTTAAAGCCTATTTGGTAATCAAACAAGTTTGTTGTATTATTTTTTTTATACTGAGTTATGGCCCAAAATACTCAATAAAAGATATTGGGCTGTTTCAATAATCTTGTTTGGGCCCCCTTTTCTTATTCTAGTTCTAAGTCCAAAAGTGAAGGAAATTATCAAATAAAAAAATTCTGTAATATACGAATATTGAAAGTTGAGTAAACTTTCGACTGCTGAAGATGAAAGTGAAGATAAGTTAATTAACAAAAAATATAAATAATTTATTCTAGAGACATATATAAGGAAACATATACCCTTTTCGACACTTTTTGGGATTTTTTGGTTTCTAATAAAATGATTATTCAGCAAAAAGGAACATATAACTGTATCAAAATCTAGATTTCTATTGAGGACTGCCAATCTGATAATTTTTTCTGATAATTTTTATGAAAATCTGCACGGAAGATGAACATCATAATTCATTATACTAGAGGGTTGTTTCTGAATCATCGAAGGCCTCTGATAACATATCTTTATAACTCTAAGTTTAGTGCACTATTCATTGTTTCTTGGAGTTTACAACGATTCAGAAACACAAGTCGATTCTGTTTTTTTTGAACATCAAAATTGAATTAACAAACTAGCAACAACTAGGAGAAAAAAACAAATACTATAGAGAGATTTATTGGGTTAATTTTGGGCTAGAGAGCCAATCAACCCAATTAACTTTTGCTCTTAATTCAACAAGTACAGTTTTGGAATTTAGTAATAACATTGTCAAATTAAAATACATATAACAATGTGCTCACGGATCTAAAGCAAAACATTCTAATCTTATATGTTATTCGACAACTTTTGTCCAACTATTAAATCAACTATCTCAAAATCCGATCGAAAGACAAAGATTTCATAACGTTCATCTCTCAGTTTGAGCTTACCACTATAATTATATTTGTCTCTCTTGACCTTGTAATACACAAGGTTCTTAGAATCCATCATGATTCTCAGGTCTGAATCATATAAGCCATCAAGCGACTCGATTATATTATCATATTTTCCGTTGCAAAAAATGTATGCTTCCTCCCATGAATCATCAAGTGTCCGGACCCAAAAATGCCAACCACCATTTGGTGACCTACAAACCAACCCCAACTTGCCTTCATACTTTACGAGTTGCCTTGGCGTATAGAATGGATAGTTGATGGTTACCATTGGCGCTCCAAAACTTTTCCATTTTTCCAAATTAGCATCAAATTGTAAGACTTCAGTGGCCATTAACATGTAGATTGAGCTCCCTATGGTGATTGGTTGTGGGTTAGTAACTAGTGAAACACGAAAAGGTAACTTTTCAGTATCTGTTAATAGTCTCCATACACACGTCCTAGAGTCGAAAATTTCACATCGATATGACGAACTTAGCAAACCCTGATGTGGAAGAATTCTGAAACAACATGATAAAAAAACACATTTATTAGAAACAGATATATCCAAACCGTAATTAATTAACTTTCGTCTAAATATTATGATATTATGTAACAAATTATCTAATAACTAGTAATACTTTATTTAACAATGTATATACATACGGATCTTTTGGTTTAGACAATCGAACAATCTTGAAACGCAATGGCATAGAACTCATCACAATGATAGCAGCCTTCTCAGTGTAATACTCCATTTTAGGGTTCGGCAATGCCAAAATCTGCCTAGTTGTTGGTTTACAAACATGATACAAAACGTTATGTTTATTCCTAGGATCAGGACTCTCGAAAACAACGATACCTTGTTCTGAAGATGCTACAACTCGAGTATTACATGGTAGAAAATCAAGATCGAGACTATTTGAGTCACGAGATGGTTCAAACCCTTGCAAGTACTCACCACACGCCATGTGTTGAATCAGAAATCCAGATATGGTTTTGTTTAAGTTTCTTTGCTTGTAGAGGTCAAGAAATAACAGTTCGAGTTCATCGGATTTGTTGCTTGTTCGACGAAAGGTGTATGTAAAGGTGTCAAAAAGCTTAGAATCCATAGCGAAATTTGAAGTTAGAGAATCGATCAAGGGATGAAGAATTAAAAAGGGTTTTTGATTTTATATATGAAATTTTTTAAACCACTCGATTTGGAGGCTTAATTAGTTGTAATCTAATAAGGATTCTTCAAATATTTATTTATTTATTAAAAGGAAAGTTTACAAACTATCAAGTTTCCTATTTAATTTCGAACTACAATTCTATTATTTTCAGTATTTTAATTTCTTACATTTTGACTTGCAATGCAAGTCACTCCTTGTTAAATGCTAATCCAAACAGGTGACATATTTACAACATATTTTTACTGGTTAGTGATTTATTCACAACAATTTTAGCCCATTCACAACAATGATATATTATATTACATTATTATCCCACATTACCTTTTATAAAATTTCACCATTTAGCCCTCCTATCCTTACTTCATTTTACAAAATATCTCATGTTCCTTTAATTCTTTAATTTTTCAAGTTGTAGGACCAACATTAACAGTCGTATCCTACACAAATATTATAATAGATTTGTTCACTTCTTTAAAACTAAATTTCCATAATTTTACACCCAAAACTTCATTCAAATCAATAAAACATAGTGATTTGAACAACTTGATAGTTTCAAAAAATTTTATAATTATCTTTTAGATTAAATGTTAATGATAACTATTTTAGACCTAGTAGTTTCAAACATAGACTTGTTTTTATTTTAAAGTTTTAAAGCATCCACTTTAATATAAACATTTTATCGGAATTTATTTTTGAATGTTTAATTTAAAAAAATTGGTGCAACATTCAAAATTGATAGAATTCTTTTTTTTTTTTGGTTTAGTGTTTGATCAAATGTTACATGTCTTGTTTTTATCTGTCAATATACGGTTTTTTTTTTCCTTTTTACTTTAGAAAATTTTCGGTGTTTTTTGCCAGTTTCGATCTGCAATTAATTATTTGAAATATTAAAATTTAACAGTGGAAGTATTAGAGTATTAAACTATAAGGATCTTTAGAATACTATCAACATAAATTTATAATGAGAAAGTCCATAACGTGTAGAATGATTTATAACTCTAAAAGATTGCAATGACAAGAAGAATGTGAACCATAAATGTTAAAATTAAATGATTATTTATAATTATATAAGGGTTAAATATTAAAAATTTAAAAAAGGGTAAAGTAGTCTATTTATATAAATTTGTTGTAAATGGCTAAAATATGTTGTGAATAAATCACTTCCCTATTTTTACACACCGTGGATTTTGGATAATAATAATAAATAAATATTAGATTTATTTTTATAGTAATATTAAATAAAAGCAAATAAACAAAAAAATATTATTTTAATTTTAATTTTAATTTTTATAGTAATATTAAACAGAAAAATAAATAAACTAAAATGTTTTACTCTTTTACAACTAAATTTATGTGAGATGAGTTTATAGGTCTTCAATGTATTTTTGACGATTTTCTTTTTTTATATATATACACTAGAAATATACTATAAATTTTGAATTTTTCAAAAATTGTGTGTATACACCGATGAATAACATCTTATACGCATGCGTATACATATATATTCAGTGGTAAATATATGATTAGAATGTAGGTTACGAAATAGTTAATACAACGGTGAATGGAAATATACTCAGTTGTGTATACATATGTATTAGAATATAAGGTTCGAATGTGTTTTTGGTGAATTTGTATATACATTGGTGTATATACTGAAACCCACAAAAAAAAAAAAAAAATCTTCAAAATTATATTAATTAGGTGTTTGTTAGAAAGATAATTAAATATTTGTTCTAATGATATATTTAGTTTTTATTAAAACCTAGTTATACTCTAAATATATTATTTCAAAGTTAATTATGAATTTAAAGTAAATTTTTAATTAATTGACTTACAAAATAGTTGCTATGTTTTTTAATTATTTAGTGGTTTTATTTGAACTTATTTAATTATTTTATTTTGGATTGATTTTTAGTTTGGATGCTTGATTTAAATAAATATGTCTATAAATTACTTTGTTGACGTTTCAGATGTGCTATTTTATTTATTTTTTAATTTGAAAGACCCCGTTGCCCGTTATAACGTGTGGGCTCCCCCTCAATATGAATCCACATGTTTATTGGTCTACTTTAATAATCATGTTTGGGCTCCCACTAGCCATTCTAATTTTAAGTTCAAAAGTGCAAAAATGAATATAAAAATTAAAACTGGATTCTCTAAAAGATAAGTTTCCTATTTGGGCTCCCACTGGCCATTCTAATTATTGTTTTTATAAATAGGAAAATTAGCAAAAATATAAGTTTCCTATTTACTTTGCAAAATAATCATGTCCAGTTCTTTTATTTTTGGTATTTTCTTTATATACTTTTAGACTTGCGAAGTTGCGATGCAAGTTAATACTCGTTAATCTAAAGATGTGATACATTTTTGCATCTTTTTACGGAGTCTGATTTGGATAAATAAAATATGAATATTATAAAAATTATCAGAAAAAGTAAAAATGTTGTATCATAATACATCAAGTCTATTTTATCAGACTATTATGTATTATGTGTTGAACACTTGAAAACTTTGGAAGTCAGAACTTAACTATCTTATGTCAATGTTAAGAAACAAAATATACATGTACTTGATTATTAATTCGATTAATTAGCAACGAAAACACATTCATTTGTATCTAAGTTCGACAAAAGAGTAAACCTAACATTCAATTTTCAACAAGCTATTACAATTCTTAAACAAACTAATTTCCATCCTGGTCTAAATATTTGACTTCAATTTTTCGTCCACCTGTTAAATCAATTGCCTCAAAATCTGATCGAAAGATATGCATCTCATCAGGTTAATTTATATCTAAATTTGATTGTATGAATATCAACATCTCTTTTAGAATCGTAAAAGACAATAATAATATCACAATCATCAATCATGACACTCGTGTCTGAATCATATAAGGCCTCCAAACATATCTAGTGACCACGTTTATTAAAAAAGCTTATGGTTCGAAAACATTAGATGGAACAAATGCCTTGCCTAAAAACCAATGTAACCATTTAGTATATACTCCCCGAGATGTTGTGATGAGAGTGAATATCGATAAACATGGTGTCGATTTGCACAAAAACAATATGCGGCCATTAAAAGATACTCTCTTAAATGATGTTAAGCTTTGCTCATACAACTGGATCTTATGTATATGTGTGCTAAGATAAAAATCAACTGGATCAATTAATATCCCTAACCTCTTGCTAATTATTATTTTTTTTAATGAAAATTGTAAATTTACTGAAATTTTATTAGATATTTTTACACAATAATGTGACACATGAATTTAAACAATTACATCATACCGGCAATTATTTCTTACAATATTATTTTATAATCCGTTTATCTTAAAATACATAATTTTATAAATGAATTGTCATAAACTTTTTATAACTCTACACTTTCCCTTTTAAGAAAAAGAAATATTGAACGAAAAAAGTTTTACCTAAAAAAATAAAAATTGTTTTAGTTTTTAAAACGATATGCTAAAACTTTTATCATAGCCCATTGGACCAGTTTTCTGTTGGCCCAGCTAAGAAATAAAACAATTCTTTTATAAACCCATCTAAAATGTTTCTTCTATTCGACTCTTTGCTCATACCATCATCTTTGAATATGTTCGATACGAGTAGCCGACCTCTATTGTATGCAAGAAACGCTACCGCACATGACCTCTATTTGTGTCTCGACCCACTAAGAACTGACCCTATTATTTTAGATATTATAGTAGATGTTAATTTAAATTATTACTATTGCTTAAAAGTCTATGTTTAATTTATGACTCGAGTATATGAATAGACTAACTAACATGAAGGTTGTGGATTTAAGTTCCTCAAAAGACGTACTAACATATTTTGTAAGTATATTCACAAACTAAACCAGATCAACTAACTATATTAATATATGATCAAATTGAACTTATCAATAATCTTATTAAAAAGTTCAAAGATTTATCTATTTTTTATTTTATTTTTATTGTTTGTTTTCTTTAGTCTTTGAGACCCAAGTAGTGGTCTGGTCTGCTGGTCATACGCATGGTTACTTTGGTCCCCCATTATATATTTTCCAATGAATATATAATAATTTATTATTCAAAGATATGATGAGAACCACATCACTACTACACATCCACCACTAGTGACTCAAATGAAGGATTAATAATGACATCATCCGGACGTTATCATGATGTATATTGTTATCATGCAAGTGACTATTTCCATATGATTCATATGAAACGAAAAAATGGTATAAATACGATTTGCTGAAATAAGCACATATTATATCATGACTAGATTATTGGTTTTGTCAATACACTGGACCATATTCTTTTGTATATGATTAGTTGTTTCTAAATACGTTTAAAACAAAGCAAACAAGGTCTAATTTGGATCGAAGCAAAATATATGTGCCGAAGATAAAAAGGAGTTTGCGAAAATACTTGGAGGGCTATAGTTATGTTGGTGAATGATCAAAGAAGGTATGAAAGTGTAACATTTCGACTTTTTGAGTATAAACGGGAAGTTGGCTTATTTGGAACAAGAATTCGAAGCTTCTTCTCTTGCTTCGATCTTATTTCTCTGGTTCAATTTTTGGGATACCCAATTAGGGTTTGTAAGTTGTTGATTCGTAATTGTTGGTCGCCTTCCTCGGACCTCGGTTTGGACTCAATCATTAGAAAGATGCGGAATACCTTTCAAGTAACTATTTTATGGTGTAACACACAAATAACCGAATGTTTGATATTATTAAGTTCACGTAATGGTTTACAATACTAATTATATCAAATACAAGCGATTACAAAGACTTTAGACCGTTCGATTCACTGTTGCGCAGGTGTACTTCTCGGGTTGCGTAACAGTGTATTTCTCTCATTAGAACGACTGCATTTATGGCTGGTGGTTGGGGTATTTATAGTCCTCACCTAACCCCAACCTTGTTACGCAACTGCAACACCCACTTTGGGTGTTGTGCCACTTTGGTGTTGCGCAGGCAACACCACACATAACAAGCCATAAACGCGTTGAAACACTTTACAACTCGATCTATATAATGCTAGACATCACGGCATATTTCTAAGCTAAATACAAACTATAAAAAACGACGGTTATGCTCCAACAAATAATCATGTAATCTTGTAGAGTTTTATATATAGGTATATGGTTGCGAGTTTTCATAACACAGTTTTGTAATCATTTGGTTCTATTTTAGTTAATTTACATAATCGTTGATTCAATTTCTATGATTCTAATTCTTAGTCTTCTCATTGAATAATCTTCATAGTTGTATAGATTTTTAACACAATACATGTGTAGGACTTCAATTTAATAAAAAGTTTTATATAAATGTAAAATGTGTTGATAAAGAGTATATTTCAAAATGGCTTAGATATTATGAAATATACATGTAATCTAAACTCCTCTTTATCCGTTACTCGGTAATATATGTTTTAAATTAGTAGATCCCTAAACAAGAAGTTTAATAAAGATCAGCACTCAAAGGGAAGAAACGAATACTTATACCCAATATTTCAAGCAAAAACAACCGAAATGTTGAAGGTATAGTATAAGCCATAAAATTAGCTTAGTCAATCTTATGATTACAGTGACCTACGATGCTCGTAGATATCAATATTGCCTCTTTTTTGCCTCTTAACACCATTATTGAAAGAAGAATCATCCTCGTCGTCAACTTTCTCTACCACAACTTTAAGAGCTTCTTCAACAACATTTATCCATTGATTCACCGTTTGTTTATTACCATTACTACTCAAATGATCTTCTTCTCCTGTTACAAATAAAACATTCTTCACACGTCTTCCAAGTGTTGTAATCTCAGCTTTGATGGTTCTTAGCCGAAGCATTTTCAATGTTTTTATTAGGTCCGGTAAGAGATCTAATCGGTCCTCACAACATAAGGATGCTTTGATCACAATCCTACCTTCTCCATCCGATGTGTTGTCTATCGTTAACTCATCTATCTCAGTCGGGATTGGACTTTCTTTAGCTATAAGGGAAGTTTGTTGTTTGAGCTCTTTCACATGTTGTATCACCTCAGCAAGTAATGAAGCTTTGTCAGTCTAAAAAAGAGTTACACCAACAATAATTAGTCATTAAATAGTTAAATTAGAAAACATGATAGCAATGCGTTAAACATCATCTATAGAATTTTTATATCACTAAGGAGTCATCCAAATATGAAACCCTAATGTTCATTTCAAACAACCCGATAACCGTCATAATTAAAGCTACACCGTTGGAAAATTTGAAATGATAAAGGTAACATATGAACACATATAAAATGACAGAATTAACTTCGACCAATATTACTAAGTAAATTATCGGATTGTTTCTTATTATCACTACAAATTATAACTGTTAGTACTAACAAAAACTTTACTAGCTAGGTTTGAATGTGCACTCATATATAGAATACTAGTTAGGTTTCTTTTAATAGTCATGGTACATAAAAAAAAAGTTTTACCAAACGATTAACATCATTAGTTAGCGGTCCGGAAATAGTTCGAAAGCGATTTATACACACCCAACTATTTACATTTAACTACTTGAATTCATACCTAAACACGGTAAGAGCAAAAACCTTTTGGTTCCAGCTTGTTTTATTAGTTTAACAATTATCTTTTATAGATGAATTAACATGTGTTGTACAAATTTAAATATACTTGCTGGTTATATATCATAGAAAAATTTCAATTTATACTTTCAAATTAGTCGAAAAGCAGGTTGTTTACTTTATTAAACTTTTTAACTAAAGAAAAGCAAAAAAAAAAAATTTAAGATCAACCTACTTTGGTGGTATTGGGAAGTAAGCTGCGAAGCTTCGTAAGATGATTATTGATTCGTTCCCGACGCCTTCGTTCAGCTTCACTGTGGCTTTTCGAGGCGGCTATGGCTTTAGCTTCCACAATCTCTTGAGCAGTCATGTTACCAATATCAGCCTGGATCCCAAAAGGGTGATGGTTAGTTGATGACGATGTAGTACTGCTACCCTCATACCCATCGACTACTACCGTCTTAAACAAGCAACCATTCGATTGTGGAGGAGAAGGTGTTTGTGTTGGTGGTGGTTGAGGAATGTCAAACGGGCGGTGGTCAGCGGTAGCGAAAGGAAGATAATGATTGAAGGTGGTGTGGTGGTGGAATGGTTGAGATGGAGATCGATGGTGATGATGTTGGTGCATGATTGAAGGGGTTTGGGATGGTGGGAACATGAAGGTCGTAGTATTAATAGATGAAAGAATAGTTAATAGTTAATACTAATGGTTTGGCGAATGTGTTGCATGTGCTAATCAAGAAAAGTGTGTAAAGAAACAAGATTTGGATGGTAGTGAAGGCAAAAAGGATGATTAAAAAGGGGGTATTAGAAGCATCTCTCTAATTCATATGTATTTTTATATCTTTATTTTTAATAAGAATTTATATTCATATGATTTTTATATTAAAAGATGTGTATTAAGATATTCGAATTCACAATCTAAAGATTAATGGTTTATCACAATTATTAGTAATGACTCAAATTAACGATCCATATATCTCTCCCTCCCTCTCTCGTATGTATAGGTTATTGTAATCGTTATCATTAAAGCAAAAGTTAACAAAATCGTTGTATTTGCCCATTGTCTTAAGGTATAAGATGATCAATTTAGATTTTTTGTCACAATATCTATAATAATGACAATTTTATTTCAAAATTTTCTAAAAAGAGTAAATAGTTTTAGTGTAGATATATTTTTTTTATCATCGTTTATTCTTGAGACCCATGAAGTGCCAACCCGCATGGGCCACTCCCATGACATCAGCTCTACATCATAACCACATATGTCTCTCAAATCCAAAAGGATTTTTAAACTTTCAAGTACATGAACATATGTGTATATCAAAACTTAGAAAATACAAATTAATATGTTCAATACTTATTCAATTAGTTCGTTAGAGATACTTAGATATGAAATGCTGTTTAATTCTCATATATTGTTAGATAATAACTTTATTTAATTAATATGGATCCCTTATGTTCAACCAGGCGTTTTCTCAAACCCGGAAAAGTGGTTTATGTGGTGTTGGCTAACTGTTCGCAATCTTATGTGCTTTCTTTAGAGGTAGCTAAGTTTCGGTGTTTTTGTAATTCTATTTGTTTCCCTTTTTTATGTGTGGTTCTCTTCTTATGGCCGGTTCTCTATTTTCGTGTGTTCTTTGTTGGCTCCTTATCTTGTATTCTTGATATTTGGATGTTTTTATTTACTACAACTTTATTTCATGCCTATACTTAGACCATTCACGATGGCTAGGTCAACCAACAAGGTTATCTTTTTTTAGCTTAATGGCACGTCGATAAACATCAAGCTGACTATGTTTATGCCAACAATAATCAGTCATTTAATATTTTTAGACTAGTTCATTTTTTATTTTAAACATAAACATCCACACAAATATTGATTTTTAATTGGTTGGACCTCGCAAATCTCATCCCTCGTCTCATCTATATACCGAGCAAACTCAACCGACACGGTCATAAACGCGTTTGGTGCAAGTGCACATCGGTAACCGATGCCAAAGTGACGTGCACCATTTCTTAGGTTGGCACCAGTCTAAAGTATTTTATAAGTTTTATACTCCGTTTTATATGTAAATAAACATATTTTTATTCTAGAAATTTGTTACGGAACACATAGATTGATTATATTTATCTTTTTATGTTTAATCAAAATCTCAAAGAGTGCTTTCGGAAAGTAAAACTAAAACCAGAACTTAAAAGTCAACTTTTTTAACGGCCATAATTGATTGATTAAATCTACTCATATATCCCAAATAGGTCCCATGTATATTGTGTCTACACAACTTTAACTTAATCGACAATTTAATAACAAATTTCGTTATCAATTAACATCAATTATTCTTTGTTCTTTTTGTTGGGTCAACAACTGATTTCCTAAAATAGTTTATTTTTCCTTTACTATAAAAACATGTTTTTAAAGCCTTTTAAATTAAACAACAAAACAGGCCAAATAATCCAATCCAACTAACACTAATAGGCCCAATAACATTTTGTAGTGACAAAAAAAAAAAATCATATCTAGATATATTCAAGTTATGAGAGATGAAACGCATTTGACAGATTTTAAGAATTGATAACTCATATTACTATTCATCAAGTCAATCTTGTTGGTCGGGTACTCGGGTTTAGATCTTAGATATTTCGAGTTTCTCGGCGCCGGTGCATCAACGTTTCATACCTTGAACTAAGCAGTCTAATATCAAAACTCTTTACTAATAACAACTTTATAAATTCATTCACATACATTTTATTGTCATCTATTGTTTTATTACATAACTATATAGACTATATTGAATAATGCTTTGAATATTTATTAACCGGTCAACTATTCTACTTTAACAGTACATGGCAACTTCAAAATGGGCAAACAAGATAGCATAACATTTGTAGTAAAAGACCAAACATGCACACAGATTTGGACCTAGTCCGTTAATGGCATTTATCATATTAAATTTATTTTTTACAAAAATACTAAATTATATATTTGTTTTATGAAAATTCTTATATTACACCCATAAATATATGATCGTGAATTGTGATAGTATTGATTGTAGTCCATTAATATAATATCTTATTTACATATTAATATCTATTATTATTATTATTATTATTATTATTATTATTATTATTATTATTATTATTATTATTATTAATAAAGTATATATAAAATCAAATAGTATATATATAACCAGTACATATAAATGACAGGTTGGCTTGGCATTTTGTCCTTGATGTACTTGAGGTTTGAAAGGTGTATCATGTCCTTGATATTTTTTTCCCACATGAAATGCAGTTATTCATATGTCTAGAATATTACAATTATCTATCAAATAGAATAAAACCTCTTTAATCACCAAATATTTCAATTTTTGTATAGTGATTTATGTTTGTAAATGGATGGTGATTTTCACAAAGAGCGATCAAATAACGTACAATGATCAAAATGTTAGACGTTTGGATCTTAATAATAATCATAAGAGTGATTTCTTATAGTGGTGTTAAAAAGTTGAGCTTTTTTTTAAATTCTAATGTCACTTAACATTTATTTATAGTAGTGTTAGAAAGTCGAGCTTTTTCTACAGCTTGTTGATTGATGTTAAATAACTTTAGGTCTATGAAAAATGAACTTATCTAATTTCATTAAACATATATCCGGGACTATTACAAAGTGTAATACAAATGTTACATATGAGAAATGCCCCACTTGCCATTATTAGATTTAAATGTACACAACACAAAAGCAATGCGTAGCTACTTTGGTTGGTAACAAAATCCAACACAACCCATAGATTTGAGAAAGATATTTGTTTCCTTGTGGGTTTTTGAGTTGTGGTTGGGATTACAAAGAACGTGGTAGTTGAAAATTTTGTATGGTGGATTATGGATATGTTAAATTAGTTATAATTACAATTTACTACAGTATTTATTTTGTCATATGTTTTAAAAACAAAAACATATGAGACACTCTCTAATCTAGTAATAAATTGGCTTATGCAAAAAAAGTTTATTGACTCATTCTTTGATATTTTGATTTTCGGTTTATTCTATAAACAAATGCAGGAAAATTTAAGCTTATAAATCAGATACTCGTAGACGAACAACATACAGTTTTTCCTACTAGTATAATTCACTATAATATTGGGTAAGAATAATTTATTTAGGGACTTTAAAGTTTTCGTTAGACTTTTTTCGTGTAACTAGCTTATTAATGTGATTATAGATAGACAAGAACAAAATTCATTCTCAATGGTATTGTAGGAAAAAGAAAGTTATTTTTTAAGAGAAAATATGAAATACTATGATAACATTTAATAAATTATACAAAAAAGTGGTTATAAGTTATTGGCATAAAATGAGACCCCCATGATTGCTAGTAAAAGCTAAATTTTTTGTTTAGTCTTGAACAAGAATGCTCTATTTATGAAATAAGTCGTGACCACTAACAGAAATAACAATGGTCGAAAAAAGTGAGATGTTGCTTGACTTAAAAGAAACAAATTCATTTAACATTGCCCATAATTGAAAATGTAACAAAACAACCTTCGGTAACGTAACACGGAATAAACAACTTAAAAATGTAACACTTTACGTATATTTTAGTTGATCGTGTTTCTTATACATATTGACGTGTAATGATAATGATATGGCCAGAGTGGTATTTTTGTGATTGATTTTTTTATCAATGTTCTTGGTCGAACATTACATATATGACACTTATGGAAAACAAGCCTACTTAGAGATAAGTATACATAACATACACATATGAGATAAAGATTACAAAACGCATACCTCTCCGATTCCTAAAGTAGCGTGTATGTTATTCCTAGAAGACACATGCTTGACTTGTAAGGCATGATTCGTAAATTCGGAAATCTTTTAAGAATATATCATGTAGGACTTAACCACTCAAAAATCAGAGTATTTTTGTTGATGACATACTCTTAAAAATGTTAAAACATGTTGATTAAACTTTGATCTTGAACTCGACCCTTGATAAGGGCTTGTAAATCTGAGGTCATGGTCTTTGTAACGTAAAGCACACATCAAACAAGTGCTTTAAGCATAATTTTCATACGGTGAAATGATTGTACATCAATTCTAATTTATACGTCTAATGATAATATGACACCTGTCAAAACGAATGATACATATAATTAGATGAAGAGTGTGTACTTTGCATCATTGCATGTTAATTATTAAATGGTAATGATATATATATGATCGATATCTAGCTTCAATTCTTTTAATCGATAAGCTAATGAAAACTAGTTAATCGATAGTCAATGGGGTTGCCTCATTGGTAAGAGGTTGTCCTCCCACTAAAATTGACGTATATTTACACAAATTGAAAATTTAAAATACATAATAATGAAATAAGGATAATTAATCATTTTCAACTTTCCACATGATATGATGAGAAAAGTTTGAAATATAAATTAGTAATAATGATATTTATCACGTGAAACGTCCAAAGAGAAAGCCGACAACAGCAAAAAAGCAGCAGCATAAATTATCTCATTTTCTTGCTTTGTTTTTGTGTTGATTTCGTAAGGACAAAAATACATCACATGCCCAAGATCCTCTTCGCACACAAATTTCATCATTAACAATTCAACAAATTTAAATTCAAACAATAACTCAATTTCAAAAAATATAATATAAATCTATATTACTACACAAAATCCGAGATGGTTTGACGTGTAAATCATACGCGTTTTCAGAACAACAAAATACTTACACACTTGTTTGTTTCTAACGTGACTTGAACTCATAACTTTTTTTAATTAATCGGTTCCTGTCTTTTTAGAAAAGTAGTTTTCGGTTGGGTCAAGGTTTAGAACATCCGGTTCGGGAAAAACCTAATTGCGATTTCCCAATATCAAACTCGAATAAGAACCCTTGTTGCATTAGGTTTCCGATAACCGAAAATCCACCAGGTGACATTACTGGTTGCAACGCTAAGCATTTTACGTCCTCCGCCGTGTCGATGAAGTAATTCCCGACGGGTGGTGAAATCAATGAGTTGCCAGCGAGTTTGAAACTCAGTCTGGGTAGACTGGGTCTTGAAACCCCAGACACGTTATAACATAAATCAAAATTTGGCGGTGATTCTTCAGGGGTTGGAAGATTCACGCGCCGCCGAAATGCCGCCACTACATGGCGGTATGCGGTGTCCGGTAAGAAAGTAAGAGTCGTGCCCGAGTCAACGATGGTCCCACCGTTTCCTAATTCGTCAATATCGAAAACCGAAGGGCTTATTCGTAATTTCATATTATCAACATGAACACTTTGAATCCCAATGTAGTAAAATGTAGATGATAAAGGGTTTGTTAATAATGGGGTAAATAACATTCTTGACTTTTTGGCACCGGCTCCGGTGCCGATGAGGAGATAGCTCGTCGGCGGCGGAGATACGGTGTAGTCTTTCAGACAGTAAGAAAATTTGTTACCGAACCGCCGGCCGAGTTGGGTAACAAAAGAAATGGGGCCACGGCCCAGGCCCATTACTCCTTGTGCCCCGTGAAAACTCGGCCCGGAAACACTCGGGCCAGATAGTTTAAACCCGCAACCAAACGCAAAACTATCATGTTGAAGTAGTTGTCCCGTACTTGAATTAAACGACGTTGTTTCTTTCGCAAAGAACCCGTTAGTTATCGACCCGTCCGCGTAGGAATACTCGTACCGGCACGGAGAGTGCCGGCGCGTGGTATTGCACGGGAGACGAGGGCGTGGGTGCGGAACTAATCGACATGTCGGGTCGTAACAATGGTTAAGACAATACGAGGATGAGTGTCTCGCAAGAAATGCAGAATGCGGCGGGCGAGTTGCGGCACAGTCATTTCGGCAAGCAGAACACGTAACCCATATGAGATCAGAGCCTGTATCGGCAATGAGAAGTAGCGGTTGCGGTGGTGTACCAAGGTGTAGGGTGACGAAATACTGACCGGCACCAGCGTACGCGCCGGAGGTGACGGGAAGGTTAGGTTTACGGCGGAGGAAGGATAACCGGGCCGAGTCGGCGGAGATGGCTTGAGAAGGGGATTGAAGAGGGTTAATGTGGTGGAGTGGAAGCTTAAGAAAGTGGTGGTCGTCGGAGTTAGTGACGGCGGAATGGGGGTTATTAACAGCGGAGTGACAGATGTGTATAAATGTAAAGAGTATAATAAGGAGCATGGTGTGATGGGGGTGGGTGGTGTGTGTAAAGATGAGGTTTTCAATTGGTTGATATTATGGGATGCAGTGTATTTAATATAGATATGTTTTAATATGTATTATTTCCTATTTTTAATTTATCTTTTTTTATTTATGAAAGTGTGTGTGGTCTCGTAATTTGTAGATATATAAAACTATTGATGAAATCAGAAAAATATAGAAATAAGTGGGATGCATGGTGCATTAATGTCCTACTTGTGTCACTCTAGATGTAACCTTTGGTTTAAATATTTAAGTACAACCAGGGATGTAGATGGTTTGTTCAAACTAAATAAATAAATCGAATCGAAGTAATTTGTCTGATTTAGTCGAGTTAACTAGTAGATACATGGTTAATCGATTTTTCTATAAACCATTAATATGGTTTGAGACATAAAATCGGCCATTACAACCGAATCGAAATATATATATATATATATATATATATTATAGAGATACATATAAATATTTTGTCACATTTATCAATATATTTGTTAATTATAGTGAATGGTTATTAATGAAAATATTAAAATTTTGTGACTTCAGACTTGAAGTATTTTTAATTTATGTTTAAATCTTGTTTATGTAACTATGTCACTAATTTACAATGGTTCATTTTTTAAACACACTTTTTATAGCTTATTTTTTAAGCATATCTTTTTTATATAGAGTTGAATTAGACGGTTAATTATTCATTTATAAAGATGTATATATTGTTATAGCTTAAAAGAAATACTTTAACGTAAGTAAACTTCTAGCTTTAATATGTACATTAATACAATTTTTTTTTTTAACATATTATAAATGACTCAAATCGTTAAACCGGCCAAACCAAACCATTTTTTCCGGTTTGGTTTGTTCGGTTTAATATAGAAATTTGGTTGGTTTGGTTTCGAAAAATTTCAAACAGATATTACTGGTTTTGTTAAAATTTTACTCTCAAATCGATTAAACCAAACTATGCACATCCCTAGGTACAACATTTATGCAATGACTTTCTTTTGAAATTTGATGACTTTTAAACTAAACAATTGATTGTATTTTGGTAAGATTAATTCATGATGATAACACATTATGAAATGTTATAGTCGTTTTCATCTTAGTTTTAAACCAAAACTTCATGATGTCACTAACAATCTACCACTCTCGTTTGAATCTCTTTCGTTCAAATATTCCGTTACACTGAAAGTGTTGGTAATCACAAATACATCCCAAGTTCTTATAATAGTCAAAATATAAGTAATTACATAAGCCAAGAGTGGTTGTGTATATTGCAAACTCGAACACTAACAATAGTATAGCCTCCCAAATTTTTGGGTTTTGATATAAAAATCTAGAAAAAAAAAACTCGAATTGAATCAAATTTGTACCTACACTAATGAATATCTAAACCAACGTTTGTTGTGCGTTAGGATTCTTTCAATTTGTAATACTATGTTAGTCATGTTCAAACAATCAAAATGTTTCGGTTAGGATTCTTTCAATTTGTAATACTATGTTAGTCATCTTCAAACAATCAAAATGTATCGAGTACGATAAATACTCCATTTTCACCTTTAACTAAATGGACAACCCTTGTAACCTTTCAACCTGAGTTAGTTTCAATGTAATTTTGTTCTCAACTTTACTTGAGCTATATCAAGGAACAATCCATTTATATGATAGTAATTGATAGCACAATCAATGCAAGGCAATTTACCACACTTTTCCAACTATACTATACCCACATTTGACATTTATTATGATCGTTATTTTTCAACCATACCATTTTTTCTATTCACCAAATAGAGGACAATTTATTTCTTTGTAACATTTCCTCCTCAATTTAAAGTTTTAAACTATATAAAAATCAAAGGAGAAACATTCATTTGCATTCATTAATCATCTATACTAATAAAAGAGTATAACATTGTTTGGATTTTTGATATTTGTCATTTTATTAGCTTGACATATTCATTAATTACTTTATAAGGAATTAATTATATTGTAAACAATGATCGGTAATTATTGCATTAATTGACTTTATTACTTCGTATATTTAGTTATTAAGTTACAGATAAAAGGTATTTATATAAATTATTTTTAATTATATTTTTTTAAAGTTACATGTGAAAAGAGTGTATTTCTTAGAAGATATATCACCATATTTTAAGATTTTTTTAATGCAAAATTCATGTTTTTCAAATTTTGATTCTTGTAGTTTGTGGATTGGATATGCATGAGCACAAGTATGTTTATAAAGGAAAGGAACTTGTGAACTATGATTTTTCACTTTTTATTAAATTAAAAAGATAAGATAGGTTAAGGTTTTCTCAATTCAAATAAGACATTTAGGTAAATATTGTTTTGTTATAGTTATTTCAAATCATTTTTCTACAATAAATTTGTTTTTTTTGGGTATTTGATAATGTGACATTCGCGAATTTCTAAATATACTTCTAACGACCCGTATTCGTTTTATTTATTTATGTTTATGTTTTGACCCTACTGTATCCCTTTTATGTTTTATCGTATTCGTATTTTATGAGTATTGTATTCGTATTTCTCGTATTTTGTGAGTATCGTATTTGTATTTTATGTGGTTCGAATCGTTATGTCGGGAACGTTTAGTTCTAAGTGCCTTTAGTATAAGTCTAGTATGCTCTTAAGATAAGTTTAGGGGTTTTATGCCTTATTTATACGATTAAGATTAACGTTGAAAAGTATTACAATTTTAGTCCTTCCAGAAATTTTATTACAAAACTAGTCTTATGGGATTTATTACAAAAATGGTCCTAAAACCCCCACCAACTATTTTGTCTTATTAGTCACCAACCTATTTGTCTTATTACCCAACCTTTCTTCACTATTTTCCCCATCTCACTTATCTCTCTAGAAAACACACACAAACACTCACACTTCTCTCTAAATTATCTCAAGATCCGACCGTTGAAATCCGATTTTGAAGCTTGTTTATTGTTCACCATATTCATCTTCATCTTTCCTCCAAATTTCATTTCGATCGGGTAAGTATTTCTCCAATTTTGTTTTAAACTTTATTTTATTTATTCAATCTCAAAAACACCACTTTTTACCATTAAAACTCGGATTTTATTGAGGGTTATTGTACCCAAACGTATTCTGGTCATAGGGTTTCGATTATGGACGATTTTGATACCTAAAAACACTCAGAATCGTATTCCGAATGTGATTTTTCGTAAAACCCAGTTACGTCACGTAACTGTGTTACGTGCACGTAACTGTAGCACGTACCTTTCTTCTTGGTCACGTAACTATACACAATCACGTAACTAATCACGAAAATAGCTTCTATGTCACGTAACTATACCCTTGGTCACGTAATTACTTGGGAAGCACGTAACTGAGTTACGCACGTAACTCCCAGTTACGTGCAACGTAACTCGTTGCTGTATTTTTCGAAACGTTTGTAATCTTGTTAAATCGATGTTCCTGTTGGTCATTTTAAAACCCGTATAAAACGTTAATCGTTAAGGCATACCCCACTAGACTTAGAGATACTTAGACATATTTATTTACGTGATGTTTAAGGCACTTAGACGTGGGAGCTTGACCGTATTTGATTATTTCCCGACGTATCGTTGTTTGGATTGCATTGCTATTCTGTGAGTTATTCGCTGCCCTTTTTACCGCTTTTATATTTTTGGGCATGATTAGCGTCGTATAAATGTATTTTTATGGTATATTATGTATTATGGTATTGTATTATGGATATAAATGCTTTAGATGAGTCTTACCCAAACTTGTACCGCCTTTGTGGTAGTACGAGGCCCCGTATACACACCTGTTAGCTTTTAGCCGCCGGTTTATATATATAGCGCTATATGGGTCTAACAAACCCTCATTGTCAACACGATGGATGATGGATGCGCCCTGTCCGTGTTAGCAATGTTATGACTGATGATTTCGAGGACAACCTAGCTTAAGACACTAGGTGGGGTTAGTTGCCAGTATTGTTATGGTTCAGGTGTATCGTATGTACCTAAATCTATTATCTATCCAGTATGGTATTTATTTTTATGAATTGATTATGGTATTTTATTTATGGTATCTATATTGGTATATTATTAAAAGGTTTTGTATACTTCACGTATATTTTGAAACATCATTTTTCAAATGACTTATTTCCAAATCATAACACTTTTTGGGTCAAAACATATTGAAACTTTTATACTATTATGTTTTTATTAACTATTGCGAATAATTCACCAACTTTATGTTGACGTCGTATTTTAACGCTTTTCAGGGATTTGAGGTTACTTTTTGACATTATGCTTGGTGGCTACGTGGATTACTTGCATGAAATTTATTTTGCTTTTGTTAATTCCTTAGTATCCCAAACGTTGTAGCCGTATTTTGATATTTTCGGATGATTGTAATAAGTATGCTATTTTAAACTTATTTATCTATGTTGATTATGTTTGGTTTACTTATGTTGATGTAACCTTTGAATCTCTGATACCGTTTTCTCTGTACACCTCGGTTCCGCCAATTTTGCGGGGTGTGACAGATAATAGCTTAGTCGATATCGTAATCGTAAACGTTCAGACTTCATATATATAACATAAAAGGTCAGGGGTTTGAATCAGTGTCAAATCATATGTAAGTGATTTGTAGTCGTATGTTTTATCCGACATTAATCTTTTTTATGGATGGGACGAACACGCGTATCAGAATATATATATATATATATATATATATATATATATATATATATATATATATATATATATATATATATATATATATATATGGAGGTTAGGTTACTTCAAATCAACCATTTTGTTTCCCTCTTTTTATATATATCATATATATTTTTTATTATAAAAAGAAGCTTAGTTTAATTAATACATATTTTAGAAAACCATATATCAAATTATGTCTTTTGTTATGATTCTTAAGTCACTTTACATTATTATTATATGATTTACTTATAATAGGAACTAAACCAAAGTTAGTACTGGTACTTCAAAGAATAATTTTTTACTAACAGTTGTTTTATATTTATGTCATCGATTGTTTTTACGAAAAAAACCCGTGCACGGATATATAATTTAGTTGGATTATATAATAGTTTAAACTCTTAGATTCCCATTATAAATACTATTTAGGGTATATTACATTATATCAATAATAAATATTAATTTTAAATCAAAACTATTATACAATTTGATAAAGTTTGAGACTTGGGCCATGTTTCACATAAGTTGGTCGGTGATTATTTTATTCAAAATTGTCCTTCAATGGGCATATCCAGTTGTTAATAGTGATATCCACGTCATTTCCTTTTGGGGAAATTTATTTTTTTCTAAAAATTAGTTCAAAGGACTTATATATGATCGATATGCAGATTTATCCAAAGGGTTTATCTAAAATCGGTATACACAAGACTAGGCGCTCTCGGCTCTCATTAGTCGGTCTCATGTCTAATGTAAGAGAGGTATATCATATATTTAGTACATGAGATGGTGAACATATTTGAACCTTAAACCTTCACGTATAGTATATCTTTGTATTTGGTCATCTACATTTACTCCATGGCAAATGGTACGGAATACCAAAAAGCTAGCACCATTGATACCACCGCGAAGACTTTAAACTTTGCATATAAGAAAAATGGAAAACGATGAATGTAAAAGATACTTAAGCAAAACTGAAGTTAGTAAACCTAAAATGATAGCACATGACGACTAGAAAAATCTTATATGTCATGGTAAAAATATGCTAGTTCTTTAGGCCTCGAAAAGTAATTCAATACATGCAATCATATGAAACTGACTACTTGCGCACCTTCTTTGTATGTATATGAGATAAAATAATAAATTATTAATAATTATAATTAGTAATAATTAATGTTTGTATGTATGTGTGTGTGTAGGGTCTCCTTAATTATATACTAAAAAATCTAAGTTGAATTATTTATGTATGATTTCATTTTTTAAGCTAAAACAAAAAAGAAATCAAACCGAACTTTAGTTAGATGTGTTTTCATTTTTATCTAATTGTTTATACTAATTAAACTAGATTATTACCCCGCGTAACACGCGGGTTTGAAACTAAACCTATAAGCCAATAATAATTTGATATGTGAATGAGTATCTTTAATATAAAGACTTATTTATTAATATAAAGATTTATTTATTAATATAAGGTAGATTTAATTAAGTAAATCAACAAAAATAAAAGATAAAAAAAAACTGATTTAGAAAGTGGAGTATGACATCATTAATCTAGTTCTATGTAATCAAAGACTCCCATTTATTAGATAAGATAGATTTAAACCATTTAACAAAGAATATAATTTTAAACAAGTTAGTAATTTTCAAGCCCACAAGTTAATCTAACAAACAAGCGATATCGATCAAACACTGTCAAAACAACCAAAACATATATGGTGTTTTCATTGACGGAACTTGAAGGTTATAAGTCGGGGACATAATACAATTTACTAAAGTTTGGGACAAGAATGTAATATTTTTATCTTTACTTTATATACAATCTTTTATAAAATTCAAAAACTACTGTTAAGTCTTTCGACTTTTGGAGGGGCCGGGATCCTCCTTGCCCTACTAATGTTCTGTTCCTAGATCGTTTGGACATGAATATATTTAATCACAAGAGATATGTGCATGGAGCATGGTATCATTTAGGGCTTTAGGCTATTTTTTTTGTTCACTCTAACTAATAACTTTAGTTCGACATTATTTTGGCAGAACTAGTTAACCAAACAATATATTGATCAAACCCTGTCAAATCAAACAAGACATATATGATGGTTTGGACCAATTTCTTTTTATTTTGTCAATTATCTTTGAAATTAAAACACAATATTTCGTGTTATATAACAAATCTACTTCTACTTTCTCTAATAAAATGGAGTTTGAGCTTATGTCATACAACTGACGTGATCTATTTTAAGACCGTCCACATAGGATTGCTTGGTGATATGATGATGTCATAATTCTATTTCCTAAAAAAAATTGAATGCGTATTTGGGAAGCTATGCAATCTCGGAACAGCCTATATTTCCTGCCAATTGCATTCAAGAATTTTGAAAATGCTCCTTCTAACAACCACAACCATAACCTTATAATTAATTTAACAAATTTTAACTTTCAGCCGCTTCTAATTTTTTTTTAATTCTAATATTTTTTGCAGTCTTTTTATAACCCGTGTGTAACACGGAAATAAACTAGTTTGATATAAACTTGAGAGGCTTGGGGTGAAGAACACTACACAAAATATGCAAATTGTTCGCGTGTTATTCCTTATGACTAAAGGAAACTAAGAGGCTCAGAGGGTAGTTGTCAAGTTTTTCTGTAAACGAAAAGTAAATATCTTTACGACAAACGAACAATAAAGTGATGTTTTGGATGGAGTTTGTTTTGGGTGACAAATCCGATCTAACTAATTAAAAATTACAAAATTATTCGTTTTAACAACCCCGCATCAAGAAGTTTCTCCTTTCGTTCTTAATGCAACGAGATTTTTCCAAGTTTAGGATGTAGCTATAGATATAACTAATCGATGTTACGAAAATATCATTCTCTAATTGAAGAAAAGTAGAAAAATTTATTTATAACTATAAACATAAATATTACTTTATGACAACTAATTAATCGGTAAACAAATTTTGTTTACTTGAGCTAATTTACGACACCCCGTACATCACTTCATTTTTAACTTGCAATTGGCTAGAAATGCTTATGATCGATAAGAAATAACTATGTCGACAAGCACACGAGTATCAGAAAACGTACACTAATTTATGTAAATAATATATAAGAAACCAAAATCTGTATTTCAAATCTGATCTAAGGAGCGTTGAGGGAATATTGTGTGATTTAGTGGTTTGGGATCCAATGATGTCCAGAATAACAACCATTAGATTCAACATGCCACATGTTTAACCTTGCCCACGTCTCTCTCTACTTTCACTTTCTCAGTAATCACATATGTCGGAGGCCCACCTCAATTGTTTTTTCTTCTTCTAGATTTTCTTTTATCTGGTTGAAATGTGATTTAGAATGATTTATAGCTCGTAGATTTATCAAGTATCGAATATCAAAATTGTAGTTACAAGTAACTTAACAAGAAGGTGGTATTTGAATATTTGTATCATGATCGGTATCGAGATGTCATATTCTATAGCATATACAATGGTGACATGATGACCTTGTCGATACATAATAAAGATAACTCAGTTGAAAATCATTATTTTACATATATTTTATATGTTATACTCCGTATAATTATATAAAAGATCAATTACATATATATAGGAAGGATTTTTATAAAATAATAATTAAAAAAAAGAAAAAAATAATTTATGATGTATCAAAATATATGTCGTTAAATATTCAAATTTAATACACAACAATAAAACTACACATTTTTTTATTTACAACAAAACTTCGTTTTTTAAAGTTTGAGATATGGTTAAAATGAGCGATAATACAAAATTTTTAACGTTATAGAGTATTTTTTTAATTTTTTTTTACCTTAATGTTTATTTTACAAGAAACCAACCCCTCTCTCTCTCTCTCTCTCTCTCTCTCTCTATATATATATATATATATATATATATATATATATATATATATATATATATATATATATATATATATATATATAAGAGTTAATAGAAAAAGTATTTAAAATAAAAAGCATAAGAATTATTGTGAAAGTGACATTTGATATTTTTGAATTTTTTTTTATAATAAAAAAATAATTAAAAAAAAAATCGAAATTTTATTCTTTTGTGAAAAAAAAAAATTCAGCTCGAAGAAAGTTATACACGAATTTTTTTTCAAAACTGATCCACAAGAATAATTTTTTTTTAAATTGATGTACGGAAAATCTTTTTTAAACGAACTTATACACCAAAATCACTTTATTTGTAAAATGATGCACCAAAAATCAATTTTTTATTTGGTGCATCAATTTTATGTTTCCCCCAAAATTTCATATAAGAATGCGACATGTCCTATCTTTCCTATTTCAAACTCTTTTTACAATATTCTATATATATATATATATATATATATATATATATATATATATATATATATATATATATATATCTATATAAAGAGAGAGAGAGGAGGAGAGATGATGGAGACGAAGAGTAGAGAGAGAGATGTTATTAAGAGAGGGAGAGAGAGAGAGAGAGAGAGAGAGAGAGAGAGAGAGAGAGAGAGAGAGAGAGAGAGAGAGAGAGAGAGAGAGAGAGAGGTTGGTTTTGTAAAACAAACTTTAAGGTAAAATAAGTAAAAATAAATTGAAAAATAATTTATAACGTTAGATATTTTGAATTATCGTTCATTTTAACCATATCTCAAACTTTTAAAAACGAAGTTTTGTTTTACATCAAAAAATAGGTAGTTTTATCGTTGTGAATCAAATTTCAATATTTACCGCACAAAAACAATGAATTTGATGCACAACCGTTAAACGACATATATTTTGATACATATCAAAACTTGATTTTTTAAAGTTTGTTATAATTGAATAAATAAACATAATACAAAATTACAACATATAAAAATTATTTTTTGATAATTTTTTTACTTATTTTATTTTAAGTATTGGTTTAATTATTTTTTTTGATATATACATTGTAACAATACCTAGACATAATGTTTATCCGTTAGATTGTTAAACACATATCGAGTTGATTAGATCAATTACAATTAGCATTGAAACATGTAATTTCTTATCCATGAAAAATGTTTAAAAACAAGTGAGGCAGGTGAGATCTAGAATAGTTTTCGCCATTGATTGGCGACAAATGAGATAATAGAAGTCAATTTAGAATAGTTTTTGAGGTATCTTGATTGGAAGATGCTCGTGGGCTTTTGAGTCTTTGTTGAATAACTTGCATATGACAAAACTTATGATTATGTGCTTGAAAACAAAATATTTTCGAATTTGTTTTGAATTTTAATTTTACGTGATCACACATACTGTCTAAAAACTAATAGATGTGGGATCTTCATTGGCTATGATATGGTAGGAAGAGATAATGAAATAAAAAATCTCATCCAAGGAAAAGGGGCTAGCTTTTTGTTTCCATGAATATAAACCTCATGTTCCTATATCATTTTTTATTTATCTCAAATCAATGCAAAAAGTATAACTTAACTTGGATAGATTGGATGTGTATCAATATTCATCTTTTTCCAAACTCTACGTAATCCTTTTTCTCGCAATTTACTTTAATTGCCATTAGAAGAAAAAAAGGAAAAAAAAAAAACTAATACCATTTGTTAAGGTATGTTTTTAAAAATTATGCAGTTAATCAATACTAAATTCACAATGATGATTGCGTTTTTAATACTTCGTTAACGTAGTATATCACTGTAGTAAAAGCTGTCATGTGTAAATATTCACTGAAAATCATTGGATTCTAAAAGGTAGTTTGCGTCGAAGGAGGATAAACAAATGTTGTAAGACATCTTAGGTCGGAAAAAAAAGAAGAAGTTTTTGGTTATCTACAATATATTGAGATAGTAAAAGTGCTCAATTTCCATCACTTTAATATACGAATTTAATTTCCAAAAGACTTTAAACCCATCAATATGAATTGACTCAATATATTGACATGGCTTTCTAAAAGAGAACAAAATATTCGAATTTATTGTTTTGTTTCAGAAAAATAGATTAATGAGAAACTATGTTGAAAGTGTTTGTTAATGGGCTTTAATGGAAAAACAAAAGTTACCATGAAGTCATCTTGGGCCTATGCTAATGATTTGAGTTTGGCAACTATGATAAATCACTCTCACGTGATTTAAAATAATAATTTAAAAGCAATTACAGATAACTAATGTTAGTAGATCTAAGAGAATTACAAAACATTTCAAGTTTTAGTGAAGGCTGTCTAATGAATATTATCAACCTACTATAACTAAAATATAACTAATTAGAGTACTTGGTGTGGGGTTCTTTCTGGCTTGTTATGATGCTCAGAACGGGTCCCTATCCTCGTTATGACACCGCCCCACGTCGTTGTGGGGCTCGTTATGAGCGTTCGTTCTTGTGACAACGTCCATTATCAATTTTTTTTTTATTCTTCTCTTACCAACGTTCGATTTAATAAAAAAAAAAAAAAAAAAATTAAACACTCCAACCGTCATATAACCGTTGGCTTTAAAAACTTTCATTTTTTTTCTTCCCAAATTTCACCTATAAATATATTCACATTTTAACCAAAAAAATCACACTTTCTTTCAGTATCATTCTATCTTAATCTCAATCTCATACCATAATCTTAATATCCAGTCGCCACCGTCAACCTTGAAGACGTGGATATTTCGGATGATATTTTTACAGATGATCAACAAGAACGACCTCGAGAAAAACAAAGAGGAAGTAAAAGAAAAGAATCATCTGACGCATCCGAAAAGGCACAATCATCTTCGTCGTCGGTGTTTTGTGGAGCGATCGCGACACAATTAAGAAAAATTACAAGAACAAAAAAGGATGTCGCAAAAAAAAAAAAAACACACTCCTAGCACAAGAACAAGCGGCTCTCCGACAAGAACAATCGCCTCTCCAACAAGAAAAGGTTGCTTATTCAAGTGTAAGAACAGACGATATGTTGTTTCTTCAATAAAGCACAAAGGGTTGTTACAAGCACAAGCGGAGTAGATCGAGGCCGAAAAAATAAGAATCCAACACAAATATAGGATGATTTAGCTTAGTAATTATTTTAGTTTTAATAATTTGTATTGTTTTTTATTTATCTTATTTAAATGTTTTAATTATTAGTTTTAATAATTTGTATTGTTTTAATTATTTATTTATCTTATTAATGTTTTGAAAAAAAAAAAACAGGGTTCCACAATCCTCATTATCATACCACCAAAAATCTTAGAATCATGATTCTCACTGCCACGTTAGTAAAAGTAATCGCAGAATAACCATATCGTGATTATCATACCGGGTGCTATTATGAATAACATATATAAAGGTTATCCAACTATTCAGACATGTTCTTGAAACCACCAATATATAAACAACTTTAGAGGTAATATAAATATTAATTTTGTTTCATTTAAACTAATTGTAAAAATTATTTTGTCGGAAACTTTCAAAATAACAGTTACTCGTAAATCTAGTGCTTTTGTGTGACAACCACAATTTTCGTTATCATTCTGGTTTGTCATTTGCCGTGTTATCGATTTATTGGTTTGACCTATTGTGAGTTACCACACTTTATTATATGTTGTCGGGATATTTGATTATTTGTGGATTTAAACTCTGTTCTTCGGAACGGGAGTATGTTACGACTTAGTGCCTTTTAATTAGTGCTCTCTTATAATAAGTTACGGTGTTTATGCCTTCGATTAATTGATTAAGATTAACGTTACTAATATTACAAAGTTGGTCCTTTCTAATGAGTTAAATCCGTGACTAAGTTACTATCGTGCACGTACTAAACAACTGGAAAAATCGAACGTCGAAAATATGCCGAAACTATACCACACTGCACCACAATTGGTACTCACTGCGACGTAGTGCTTGGTTACTGCAACGTAATGCTTGGTTACTGCGCCGCAGTGCAGGCCTCTGACAGAATACGCTAAATCCGTCATTTTCGATTATATGGAGATTCACAATAAAACTATTGTAATCGGTTTAGTGATTTTTAACCGAGTTATATTCGACCTAATACAAATTACTAATACGACTAAAATATAAATCCTAATTATATAATAATTGGATAAGATACTTAAACTGTAAACCCAATATATTCGACTTTATGTTATATGGAAAACAACAATTAATCATTGTTTTAGCCATTCAGTCAAAGAGTTATGAGAAGGTTGTCCCACAATGGACATAAAAGAAAACTAATGCTACTTATGGTGTCTTTGAATGAGATTTAATAACCGTCCTTTACTTATAGCCTCCCACAGCTGGTAGATCTATACATTTCTACTAACTTAATGCACTCTTAACTCTCCCAATCAATTCAAACATGTCATATTTCTACATGTTAAAATCTTAGAGATATATTATATAGGTTTCTAATGGGTAAATGGTAAATCTACTCTATATATACCTTACATGACCGGGAACAACAACTATATGTGGTTGTTTGAATGTTTTTTTGAAAGACAAAATAAAATAAATGACAAAAATATAGAAAAAAAGTCGAAACAGTTCCCAAAACTACACAATACCATATGACAACAAAAGTCAAAGAAAGCTCCAAATGCATCCTAACCTAAACTGAATGAATGAAAGTTAATCGGCCCTCAAAACGTCGTTGGGATAAGATATATGTCAATGATTAAATGGGATCTGATAATTAGTGAATGTGAATAAGAATCCATAACGTCCTCCTTAGCAAGAGAACACGTATCATATCCATCAATTTACTAAGCATATCCTAATCCCATCAACCCAGCACATTAGAATATGATAAATCTCAAGTGTTACGTATAAACACCTGAGCTAAGATGATACCCATATAAACTTATTATACCGGGTTGGTGAATTTGATTTTAAAACAAACGTCTAACAAAAAATAAAATGATCAAATAGTTAAGAGACTTAAGTTGTACTCGGATAGAGTGGATTTGTAAACCATATTCCCCTATTCTAAACCGATGGAATCCTTTTTTCTCCGGATACTCACTAGCTTTAATACATTTCTCGTTTAAAAAAATCTAGCTAGCACACCGAGCCTTAAGTACTTCTACTGTATATTGTTGAAATTTATGAATTTGACCACGTTTCCCCTCTATCAATACCATGCAATAAAAGCCTATCATCCTCACCCTAATTCAAACTCTCTACGCAAAACTCAAGAACCACAAATCTCTCTAGCTTTTTCCTCTTCCACATTATGGATTATATGTTTCCTTCAAGAAACCAAGAAAACATCAATAATTTAAACCAAGAAGAACCACCTTTGTTATTGCACTTCCCTTCACCTTTCCTTGATGACATGGACACCACCACAATGATCCCAAACCTCCATCATATCTCCACCGCTGTATGCACAACGACCACCGCAACCACCACCACTTCCACCAAGCTTAAGGAGCGGTTTACTTCTAAACTAAAGAGTGTAAGGAAGAAAAGAAGTGTTGGTAAGAAAGATAGGCATAGCAAGATTCATACGGCTCAAGGCCTTAGAGATAGAAGAATGAGGTTATCGGTTCATACTGCTCGAAAGTTTTTTGATCTTAATGATATGTTAGGCTTTGATAAAGCTAGCAAAACCATTGAGTGGTTGTTTTCCAAGTCCCAAAAGGCGATTGATGAAGTCACCGAAACCCTTCAATCAGATGATACTACTCAAACAAAGGAAACTGATGTGATGGAATCACCTTTATCTGCATGTGAGACCGAATCAGTGATGGAGATCAACAAAGATGAAAGTTTGGAGATCCAAGGTGATATCGAAGATGAGATTTCAAGAAATCCCACTGAAAGTTACCCTTTGGTGAGCGAGTCAACGAGCGAACTGAGAGCAAGAGAAACCGATAGAACAGGACATACGATGATGATGATGGAGCATCTAGAGAAACCGAAGCAATTGTTTCATGGACAATCACAATTAGGGTTTTCGGGAGATCCTGATAATAACTATAACATGGAAAAATCATCATGTTATCCTTTAGAATATTCAAACACTTATCAGTTTCTAAAACACCTTCACTTGGATAATACCATGAGAGATTCTGATACTTATCTGGGGAATATTACCGACAACTCATCCACAAATTGCTCTCAATATGATTACAACAAAACTATTGCTGAACCACCAGCTGGTTGGTTAAATTCAAGAAACACATTCTTGGGTTTCCTTGGAGGTTGGGATTCCGAGAATTCAAGAATGGAATCCAATAATGGAATTTTACCAAACATTGCGCCATTGAGAACTAATATTATCGGGGAGAACCATAGCTCAGGTTTAATGTCCACCAATTTTTCAAATTTCCATTCTCAAAACCAAGGAGAGTAATCCGGCTAGCTTCCACAAATCATCACCATTGCATTCTGAGTGGTGTTTTAGCGTTGGTATGATCTCAAATCCACATTGAATTATATATGATCCTCTTGCCGTCCAAAAATTATTACGTCTTTATCATAATATTTATTTCTTAATAACTTTCTCGTTTGTTAAATGTTCAACCGGCCTCTAGGTTGATATTGAATAAATGGAGCTTGGCACCATGATCAAATTTTTGGGCTTTATTGTGTATTAATTTAATAGGCAATATATATATATTTTGAATCTCTTTTTGTTTAAAGGGATGATGCATGTCTTAATTATTGTCAATATATGTTAACTAAAAAGTGTACACATGCTTTGAAACTTATTTTCCGTATAATATGTGGATCATAAATTTAGGTAGTTACAAATTGAGTTACATAAATTTTCCAACAAAACTAGGATACTGATAAAGAGAAGATACACAAGGCTCTGGTCAACCTGATAAGCAGGCCTTGAAAACTTAATTCGGGATAATAATAATAGAACTTACTGATTTTCATTATTGTAATTTTGTAATTGGTTAAGTGGTAAAGACACTAGACTCTTAATATCTATATAAAGATTAATCTTCAATTTCTTTATTTTTTTCATCATCTTACACACAGATCATTGTCTATCTGCTGGTATATATTTAACAATATATATATATATAT